>CAUYQG010130738.1:0-91937 GCA_963574415.1 Tarsius wallacei
GATGATATCTCATTGTGGTTTTAATTTGCATTTCTCTGATGATTGACAGATCAGATTTTTTGTTGTTGTTGTTGAGTGGGAGTCTCACTCCTTCACCCAGGCTGAAGTGCAGTGGCACGCAAGCTCAGTGTTGACCTGCTGAGCTCAGGCGATCCTTCCACCTCATCCTTCCCAGTAGCTGGAAATACAGATACACGCTGCCACGCCTGGCTATTTTTTTAAAAAAATTTTATTGTAGAGACGAGGTCTCACCAAGTTGCCCGGGCTGGTCTCAAACCTGTGGGCTCAGGCAATCTACTCACCTCGGCCTCCCAATGTGCTGGGATTATAGGCTGAGCCACCAAGCCTGTCACAGATCAGATTTTTAACCAGTGATGGACAGCATATTATGGAGTGAAAATAAAACATATAAATTCTAGAGAAAAAAGTCTTCTGTAATTATTCATTTATCTTTATTTTATATCTCAATTCCAAAGGGTACGTTGCCTTTGGAGGAAAGAGTTGCTCTTATCTCTATGATGAAGGAGAGAATGGGTGTCATTTTGTGATTACATAAACTTGAAAAACTGCTTTCATAAGTGTCTCAGTGCCTACCACATTTTATTAGTAAAAGCAATCTCTGTAGTGTAGTAAAACATTGCTTTCCTACACTAATCATTGGTAAAGACGGTCACAATGAATAAGAAGCTAAATTATGGAGTATTTCCATTAAAAAATGTTGCTTTATAAAGTTCTGGGAGGGAGTGAGAGAGAAAGACAGATAAAGGTGAGCCATCATTAATATATTTAGTCTGGGATACATGATATTGATTAAACGTTATTTTTAATATTGAAATTTACTTGCAATTATATTATTATTGTATTTACTAAAATTATTAGTTCTTTGTTGGCCTTAAGCTATATACTAAACACATAGTGAAAATAGGCAAACAAATGACATTTTATTATACTTTCCAATCTTTGATTTTAGCTTTTTCTTTACTTAAATACTTAAAAATGTTTTACACTGGGACTATCTACCTCATTATAGATTCACATTAATTTTTTATGTGTTCACGTTAAATACAATTAAACAATATTAATCTGCATTCATTTTGTGAGTTGCCCATATCGTAATAGCTTTTGACTACCCAGATTAATTTGCAGGGCAGTAGAATAACAATAGAAAAGTCAAATTTTCCCCATGTTTCAGGAAAATTTCAAATATAAACAAACAAACAATCTTATTTCTTTTTCTGCTCTTAGGTGTCTTTAGAAGAAAAGTTAAATAAAAGCTTGCTAAGAAAGATAGTTAAATGACCATTGCTGTCTTCCAGAAATTAAGAGCAGCATTTAAAAAAAAAATACTGAAGGACATTGTTTAACTGAATATAAAATCAGATTGCAAGGTCTCTAACATTTCTTTGTGTGTGTGTGTGTGTGTGAAAGTAAGGTATTTGCTATTTTCTCAAATCTAGAGATCTTTTAATTTGAGGTTAGCAAAAAGATAAATGTAATTAGAGTAAAGGAAAGACATGCTGCAGTTGGCAACATAACAATTCCACCAGTTTTAGCAAACTGAACAAAAAGGGTGGGGGGTGGCATGACAGTGGCAACCAGAGGAAAGATTTTAGTTAAAACTATGGTTTACTGGTTTTGGCCATTTAATATGCCATTTAAATTCCGTATGCTTTAAAAATTAATAAGACTGCCGGGCTCGGTGGCTCAGCCTGTAATCCCGCACCTTGGGAGGCTGAGGTGGGTGGATTGCCTGAGCCCGCGGGTTCAAGACCCGCCTGGGCAACTCGGTGAGACCTCATCTCTACAATAAATCAAAAACTAGCCGGGCATGGTAGCACGCGCCTGTAGTTCCAGCTACTTGGAAGGTTGAGGCAGAAAGATCGCCGGAGCCCAGCAGGTCGAGGCTGCGGTGGCCGGGAGCAGCCACTGCACTCCTGTCAGGGCGACTGAGTGAGTCTCCAACTCAACAAACAAACAAACAAACAAAAAAAATTAATAAGACTTCACCAGGAAAAATACTATTATTTAAATGACTTGGAAAATATTTTTAGGTGATTTGAGGCATAGGAGGGGGAACCCTCCAAAAATGGGATTATCTTTTGAAGGGTGGGCCTGGTAGTACAGACTTCTCTCACTAGGTAAGTGTTCCAGGAATCCATCTGCATCAGTGGGCTAGCTAGCATTGTGAGGGGCCACATTTGGCTTAAGTGAATTTTGGGGATTGGAGATTATATGCTTATTCACTTCATGATGGATGATTTGAGCACACCTTCTCACACTGCACTGAGTGCTCAGCAATTTTCAACCAAAAACAGCATGACGCCTGTGCCCCACCCTCCCTATTGCTGGATCTCACCCTAAATTACTTTTTGTTTGTTTGTTTCCCTGAGGAAAATAATTCCTCAAAAGGAAATATTTTGCCAATGTGGAAGAGGTGAAACAAAAAATGGCAGAAGCACTGAAAGGCATCAAAATTGACAAGTTCAAAAACTGTTTTGAGTATTGGGAAAAGCATCTCAATGGGTATATTGCATCAAATGGAGAGTGCTTTGAAGGTGACTGAAGTTTAAACATTTAAGAATATATTTTTTATAAATAAAATCTGGTTTTTTGGGGGGATCTCCCCTCATATGTACTAAGAGCATCTGTTTGCTCTAAATTCTGGGGTTTTTGGGCATCTCCCCTCATATGTACTAAGAGCATTTGTTTGCTCTAAGCTTTAGAGTACAGGTTTGATCATATTCAAATTCTATATTTGTTTATTTAAACAAGCATTTTGAATGCAAATTTGTCAGTCTGCCATTGCCTCTACTTTGCTTGAAATCATTTATACATGCAAATAAAAGCACATTAAAATGTGTCTTTACCAAGGCTTTCATTTAGCTCTCATTAAAATGAATTCAAGCTTTTTTTTGGTAGATCTTGTTTTATTTTGTTTTTATTCCTGCATGAATTAACTGGTCAATAGTATATTTACCACATATGCAGATTTAATCAATAGAAAATCCCCAAAGGGATTTGCTTGCGAAAATAGAAAATAAATAAACTCACAAATTATGTCAGTACTTACTTCAATGTATTTAAATCTTGATTTATCATTCATTTAAAAAACATAATCTTTGATAGAATAAAACAATGGTAATACATTTTCATATTATACCTAATCTATGTTTCTGAGGTGTGATGATTTTCTTTTTACTCTTGACCAAAATCCCTTTGGAACATTTGCCTACCTTTCATTTGTTTTAGCTTAAAAGTAAAAAGATTCTTCAACAATAAATTTCCTATAACTACTGAATTTATTTTTTAAATGATAAAATAACTTTGTTAGGGCGCTGTGCTGGATGCTAAGGCACAATAGCTCCTCAACGTTATTCCTAGACAACTTCAACTTTTTCTTTTTCTTTTTTTTTTTTTTTGAGTTGGAGTCTCACTCTGTTGCCCAGACTGGAGTGCAGTGACCGCTCCCAGCCACCGCAGCCTCGACCTGCTGGGCTCCGGCAATCCTTCCGCCTCAGCCTTCCAAGTAGCTGGAACTACAGGCGCGCGCTACCACACCCGGCTAATTTTTTTGATTTATTGTAGAGATGAGATCTTGCTTGCCCAGGAGAGTCTCGAACCCGCGGGCTCAGGCAATCCACTCACCTCAGCCTCCCAAAGGCGCGGGATTACAGGCTGAGCCACCGAGCCTGGCTGACAACTTCAACTTTTGAACACTGACTAACATTCATCTGGATTCTATCTCTCAAATTCTGTCTTAATAGAAGTGCTCCCTTCTTATCTATTTTGTATTTAAAATTTTTTCAGAAGCTGTTATATTACTAACCTACTAAATAAAGCCTTAGTATCAAAAGTCTAGAGCAGTGGTTTTCAAAAAAAAAAAAAAAAAGATTAGGCAACAAAACCCTTTTAGTCTAAGGACATTATCTAATTTCAAGGATGAAGAAGCTAAGAACAAGTTCTTTATCTAACAGACGTATAGAGCACACAGCTTAACTAGACTTACTCCTGCTGATCCCTAGCCTTAGATTCTGCTAGAGAGAAGACAGTATTCAACTTGATAAAATAGGATTTTTTGATATGGCTTCCTGGAAGAGTTTAGGGCACATCAATGAGCTGATAGAAGAAGAGGTGGGAGTAGGAACACTGAGTAAATTCAGCCTCTGTTCTCAGGAGTGCTGGGTTAGGAGTGAGTCTGCAATTTCATGAGTTAGTTCCAGCATGCCAGCAAGAGAGACAAGGGACAGTTCTTTTACTGAGCTAACTAGACAGCACCATGGCCTTTAATGCAAATGCCTGAGTCCTAACTAGGTAATCCATGCAAAAATAACAAACAACTTTCAAATTATGACATTAAAACTTATAATTCTCTTAAAATCCACAGTGCTTAAGTTCAAACTACAGAATTTTGAGAATAGTCTAGCAACAACTGACAAGGCAGCTTTTTTTTAATGGTCCAAGCCCTATAAAGAGAAATGTTCTTTCATTCTCCTATCCTTCTACTAGCAAATTTATCACAGAAGACTCATAAAATACAGGCTAAGGCAGCATTGACTTAGCTGCCTTTTGAAGAGGCTCCCTGGGGTCAGCTGTGTGCCATAGTTAGCACTCTGCAGACCTGCTACATCCCAGCTCCCAAATTTGCTCATTCAAATGAGCAGAGTTTGAAAAACACCAGTCTAGATTTTATTATTTTTAATAGACACTAAACCAAAAACTCATTTGTACTGCATCCTAATGTCTTCAAATGCAAAGTTAAAAAAAAAAGGTTATACTAAGTTTCTTATTTTATTTTTTTCTTTTTAGCTATCTTAATGATTTAGATAGAATAACAGCTCCTGCTTATTTGCCAAATGAGCAAGATGTTCTACATTCTCGAGTGAAAACAACTGGAATCATTGAAACTCAATTCTCCTTCAAAGACTTGCAGTTCAGGTATGATCAAATGTCTCTTCTAACTATGGACAGAAGAATGCATTGGGCTTGATATTTCTTCATGGAGAAACGCTCTAATCCATGCTCAGGTGCAGTAATGTTTGGACGTGCTCGCTAGGCCTATCTTACTTTCAGTCCTGCTGCTGTCCTTTATTGCCCTCCTACAGTCCCTCACCACTCCTTCCAGGTGAAAATTCCTCTGGTTTAAGCAGGTGGGGGCCAGATTTTCTTTCCTCATATTTAAAACTAACATCATACTTTGGAAATTGCAGGCAGGGGGTAGAAAATATATTTAAACACTATTTAAGCAACAGGTGCCCAGAATCCTATTTCCTTTGCCTGTCTAGCTTCCCATTTGTTTGAAGTAATCCTAATTCATGTTTCCTTAATTTAAAGAAGTGCAAATAATTAAGAAGGGAATTATTTGAATGAGATGCTATTTACTATAATAACAAAGCATATTTTATAAGCATGTTTTGAGTATGAAAATGAGTCATTATTTTCACTACTGTTGCATTCTCAAGAGCTTCCTATAAGTTCTATTGCAAAATACTCCTTTACTGCACCAAGACATGGAAACCCATTATGTTAGAAAATATCCCTTGGGATGTAAGCATCTTTCCTTATGGATTGTGGACAAGACAGAAGATTAAACATAATACCAGGTTCTAGCTGTATTCCTTTAGTAATTAAACAAGTCAATAAAAATATGATTAATCTGATAATTTGTGCAATCCGACACGAACAATTTTAAAGGGTAGAAAAACTAGAGAAAACATGACATGTATTATTCATATCCATTTGTGGGGAAAAAACTAAGAGAATGGTAATTAGTCAACATCACAAAATTTGTTTTTGTGGAATAAATGCTTTTAAAGTTTTAAAGTATGAGATATGCATAATATCTCATTTGAAATAGCTGCTAGGTAGATAGAATATTTTCAATTAATATGAAAGATATTGCTTCAAAATTCACACCTAAATTTCAGGCCCCAAATAGTTAATTTTCTGGAAGATGAGCCAAAGATTAAACTAGGGCAAAGGGACTGTGCAAATTGGGATCAACATCCTCTCTTGGCAAACGTAAGAAAAGTTTGTCGTCAGTCTTGGCTTCACTATTTTACAGTTCCTCTTTGGCAGTTACTTTCTTTGGACTCCTGATCTTTGACTCAGTTTCTGCATTTTCCTTTGGGAGCCCAAGTCCAGTGCTTTTCTCCTCTGACCCTCCTACCCCAGTAGAAGCATTTTTGACACAGTCCTTTTACTGTCTCACTCTTTTTTTTTCTTTCCTCCAAATGTCTCGCTGAAACAGACTAGATCTGAGTGTGGTATTAAGACTGCTCAGACCAAAGTTCCAGTTTCTGGAAGAATTAATTTCAGTTTCTCTAAGAATTAGCAGCAGGAGTAACAAGAGTTACTTTTTATTTATTTGCCTGGTAAGTCTGTGGTAAAGATTAGATGAAATGAAGTCCTAGCAGAGAGTTATAGCTTGATGTAGCTTACCTTTTATAAGACAATGTAATTATCTGGGTCCTAGTTGGTCTGGACCATAAGCCAGTTTTGGCCATTAACGTTACCTGTCCTCTAACGTGTCAAGCCTTAGGGCCTTTGCACCTGCTCATCTCTTTGACTAAATTACTCTGCCCCTGGATCTCTGCAAGTAACATCTCCTTCCTATCGTCCCCAAACCAAATGCCATCTCTTCATGGAGCCTTGGCCATCCTACCTATTTACCACCTGCATGTCCCTGCCACTACTACACCCAGCAGCGCGCTAATAAACATTCACAACAAGCTCTATGGGGCAGTGAGATGATGGTGGGGAGTGATTTGTAGCCCTTGATGATTTTTCTGGTATAAATTCACTCATTGTGGCTAAATTAAATCCACCAAGGTTTATGGCACTAAATGTAGAGTTGAGGACAAATGCAAATAAACAGCCCTCACTGACCATGCCATCTCCATTACAATATTGAAACATCACACTACTTTCCTCTTTGTTTAAAATGACCAATATAGGAGATTGCTTGTTTCTTTATTACTTTGCTCTTTTGTTTTTGTTTCTGGCTCCCATGCCTTGCACTCCAGGAGGCCAGGGACCATGGCTGTTTACAACTCTACCACTTATAGTGGCTAGCAATGGAGTAAGAATATAACTAATTTTTGCTGAAGGAATAAATGTACTATTGCACACTCCAAGTACACAGTCTTTACACATTCATAGCAACATGATGAGTTGGGTGTTGCTATCCTTATGTAGAATAAAAATTAAGAAATGGAGACTAAAATGAGATGAGCAATTTCCCCGAGGAAAATCACACTTACCAGAAGTGCTAGAAATAGGATTAAAATACACATCTTTCTGTCTTCAAAGACAACACTCCTTACAATGTACAGCACTGATTTCATAATTTGAGTGGAAATAATCCTTTTTCTGTAGAGTAAGTGTTTTTTGTTTTTTTTTTTTAAGTGTTGTTGGTCATTTATAATCCCTTTTGGAGAGAATGGGGGGAAAAAGGTAAAATGACAGCATGTTGGAAAGATATATTTGAGTTAGCAGCATCCCTGTACTTCACAAGTTAGGGCTTCTAAAATCAGGGTACAAGACAATTGCCAATAAACACACAAACCCTGAGAAAATCATGTTCATTTCCTGAAATATCTGTTTCATTCAATACCAAGTGATAGAGTCATACATTTTTAAAACTTAAGTATATTTTGAGCAGAATACAGCATTTGCATTAATTTTTTTAAAGTAAAATATTTCTTGAAAGATATTTTTCTAGTAATAGGCCTCCAGACTGCTGTTAGCACATGATCATTTTCCTCAGTCCTTTTGTAGTTCTATGGTTAATTCTGTGAAGTGTTTATCTTAATTAAGTCATTGAGGAAAGTGATCTATTCTACTTTCATATACTGCTGACCCTTAAGAGAGAATGAAGAGAGTCTTGTTAATTCTCTATTACCATATCAGTATCAATGCTAAAATATAAGGTGTTTGTGAACTGAATTGTGAAACCCAGTCAGAAATTATTTTGATATAACATTATCTGTACTGTGCAACTACCACTTCTTTGCCATCCACTAAGACAGGTATTGAGCTGTTTCGTTTTCTTAAGAATTTTTGTTTTCTCTCTGAGTCAGGACAACTTGTCATTAAAGGCATTTTTGATAAGGGAGAGGATGAAAAATATACTAGCTCCTCATTCAAATGCAATGTTGTTCTCTAACAACAAATCTTTATTTAAACAATGAAATTTTAAAAATATTTAAATTTTGCTGCAAAGTGTTTTAAAATAAGATTTTTCTCTTAAGGAGCTATATAAAATCATTTAAATAAAATTTTAAGTTTAGTCACAATTGAGATATTATTATTTTAATAAATCCTCATAGTTGAATCACTTTTCTTTCAATTGCTAAATAGGATTGCCCAAAAGTGCACAGGCTTTTATAGTGTAAATTTCTGTAGTATTTCAATATAGGTAGTATAAAAATAATGTACCTTCCTACTTCATTTCAGGTAATAAAATATATTACATTAGCATTGATTTGTATTCACATAGCATAAATCATCCTATGACTATTTAAAACTAAAGGCTTAATTTACATATTAAATGAGAGAACTCTAGATTTTTAAACAGTAATATCAAAATGAAAAATTATCTCTGCCAATGTTCTGGATCATCTTTGTGTATCATCTAATTTAATGGAAATTACTCCAGAGTTCTTCTGCAACCAGCACTTCAACTGTCAAACTGATAAAATAAATTATTTTACAGGCATTAAAGTACTATGTAAGTGGAAAATGCAATGCAATGCAATTGTGAACTCTTCTATTGTCATATAACAGTTTCTCAGAGCAAGTGACTTAGAAATAGATTTATAAGGACTTACCAACAATTACAAAGAAACTTTCTCCCTACTTGTTCCATGATTTAAAAACAGCTATAAAAAGAATTAAAACTATATGGAAGCCAAGGAAAAAGGTCAACAACTAATATAACATTGAGATTTAGATTTTGTAAATTTAACATAACTGTTTTCAAGAATGTTTAACAGACCTATGGTATAAAACTAATTACAGTTTCCTTGAGATATGAAGTTGAACTGTGTACACTGTGTTCATTTATGTGGAGCATGAGTCATTTCAGCTTAGAAGTGAGTCTGGTTGTCCACCCAGCTGTTACATCTCAATTTAGCTTTGTTATTTTTTTATTAGATCTCATAGAGAAAGAACTCGTGTATTCTATATATTTGTTTCAGGTATGTTCTTGATTAATATTACCAAAATAATGCGATTTAATATGATATCTAATTGATTTTAATGACAGAATTCATTTTATTGGCTTTATGAATTATACTATTCAATAACCATAATTATCTAATTGACATTTAAATTTTTCAAATGCACACGCACATATTTAGTAGAAAGTATAATGGTATTAATAATTCTGAGAATTTGAAGATCATGACTCCCTTATGGCTATAAATTCTTTTGATTCTGTTTCTTGATCATAAGCAATTAAGGAATTCTGAGAGACTTCTATGCATATTCATGTTTACAATTATCAACCTTTCTCAATTTTTGGAGCTAGACATGAGGGAAAGACTTGGTTAGACCATTTTGCTATAGATGTGTAGTGATGACACAGATTCACCTGGTGACCCTCAGATATAGCTATATGAAGAAGTTATGCCAACTGTGATAGAGTCAAACATCTTGAATAAATCTCATTCAACAGAATAGTCTAAATAAATTTCTATTCAGATTAAATCCTATTTTTATGTGGTCAAATATATAGCAGATGTCAGAAACTGATTTTTCAAAGATAGCCACATGTTTATAGAATGAGCAAAGACAGCTAACAAATAGTAAATTAGCTGCAGTAGCATTACTGATTTTTAGCTATCCTAGATTATGTATTAATGTTGCAAGAATTATAAAGGGCAATTATGTCATAATAACCTATTCTGATATGAAGTGTGAATAATCCTGTGTGGTCAAATATTTAGCCTACTGTTTAACATAAACCCATAAAACTCAAAGCTTTGCCAATTGCCTAAAATAGAAGTATAAAACTCAACTGTTCAGTCAGCTGGTAGGTATAAAGCCATAAAACGCCAATGGCTTACCCTATATTAATGTCATGGGCAATTTAACAAATAATCAATGCTCAGCTGTCATTTAAAAGCCTGGTCTGTCAATTTTTAGCTACATGATAAATATTCATTATTTTAAGACTTTTTTTAACTTTAAGAATTCTAACTTTAATATCATACTTAACAAATACATACGTATTACAAATTAAATAAATAAAACCAAAAAATGGGGACTGTAAGTTCCATTCAACATCATTAAGGCTCCAGTTACTTTAACTATCAGGGATCTAAAAGTATTAAAGCACGTGGATTCCCTTCATTAATTATCTGTTATATTTGACCAATCCAACTTTTCAGTCAGCAAATATACATGTTCTTCTCTGATTTTAGTTTTGATTTTTACAAAATGTTCATAATGGAGTTTTTTGGTTTTTTTTTTTAACATAAGGAATAATACTTCTTTGGTCAAAAACATAAATACTTCGGGAATTACTAAATTGTTTTAGTTGTTTGTAATAGTTTATACCTCTGTAAAATATGACCTAAACTAAAATAGAGGAAAAGCCAAAATTAAAAAGATATATGAAAAACAAATTTCTACAATAATAGCAAAACAAAATGTAACTATTCTTAGAGCTAGCACAATGTCCAGGATAATCAATATAAAAGCAAAATTCTGGCCGTTGGCCTGATTTCTAATGAGCATTTCAGTTCAATAATAGCAGATGGCATTAGAGAAATGTTCAATGTTCCCTGGACCTATGTATCCTACGTCAATCTGCACAGAAAAAAATATTGTTTATCAAGTGAGTCATAAAATGAGAAAATTATAAGCATTCAATCTAAGATAGACTTTTGGAAGCCATTTTATCAATGTGAATAAAACACTGAGTAATCTTTGTCCTCTCTTCCTTGAAAGAAAGCTATGCCTATTAAAACATGTTTACTGGAAGCTGCATGATATGCTAAAAGAACACTGGGCTAAGGGTCATATTACATAAGTTCTACTAATCATGAGTTTGAGAATAAACCACTTAGCCTCTCAAAGCCTTTGTTTTTTTCACTTGGGGAAAAATGGGTATAATACTATTTTCCCCTTTGATATAAAGAATTGTTATGAGGATAAAATAAAACTATAGATTAGAGTTATTTTTCAGTAAGAGCACACAACTCAAAAATGACTTATATACAACTGTAAGGTATTATTTTCATGATTTTTATTTATCAGTTGTATATATTCACCAGAAAAGGAGAATAGCTACCTCTTATATCTGGCATTAATATACTGCCAGTAGGATGCAAAGAAGCTGAACCATTAGAGAAAGTCAAGACATAGCCAGTGAGTTTGCTGGGCTTACCGAATCTGATTTTCATCTCAGAGATTTTTCAGATGTTTCAAATTTAGGGAAGAGTCATTTGAGAACACTACGTTGCAGAAAATAAATATATAGGAAGTCTATGAAGTTCCTTTTCCCCCTTCTCTTGGGGAGTTTATGTCCCCCCTAGAATTCACAAACTAGAATTCCCCTATCTTGATAATGTTTGTTATTGTTTGTATTATTCGAAATCCCCTGCCAAAAACAAAACAAAACTATTAACATGAGAGAACTAAGATTTTTTTCCCTAAAGTAAAATATTTGGCCACTGTGCAGGGAATCTGAGCAATTATACAAAGTCACTGTATGGAGAAAAGGATTATCTCAGACTTTCAATATTTGAATATACTCTAACTGAAAATATAAATGTGATTAATAAAAGAAAGTATCAATAAGAATGGAGGGAAATGGGATAGTTGGGCATAAAAGCAGATAAAAGGAGACTAAACACAAATGCTCACAAGGCTAATTCAAGACCTGATTAGAAGACAAAATGTAATCAAGTTGTCCTAGAAGTTGATATCTACAGCATTGCCATTCCTACATTTGAAATAAAATATTAGTCTCTTTTAGTACATATGTTCCATCCATCTGATTACCTTTATACTGGTTCCATGATTGGTTTTCCCTTAAGCAATGGAAAGTGCTTAGCACAAAAGGAAACTAGGACTATGGGGCTTCTCCCATGTTAAAAATCTAGTGGGTAGGGATAAGAGGTTTGGTTTTAATTAGAAAAGCCCACTCTCAACTCACCAAAATCCATAAATTAATGTATCTTTGTCCAACCACAGTATCACATTTCTTTGCCAACAAATGACCCATAATGTATTCATATATGATCAAATGGAGGATATTTATATCTGGAATGCGGCATGTAATTTTATCTTAATTAAAAGAATGAAAAATATCACCCAGAAGAGGGGATTTGTTTAAATTGTAAAATTTTTTGCATAGTGATGTGTTTGACAGTATAGAACTACCGCCTGGGCTGGGGGAAGAAGGGTACACTCCACAGTGAAGATAATTCCAATTTGGTCGCGAGAATTTGAGAGCTAACTCTAGGCACTGGTACTAGGTGAACACCTCTGGTCTAAGTAAATAGACTTATACCTAGTCATGGTGTCTGGTACATAGCAACCTCAACAAATATCAGTTGAATTAATAAACCTTAGGAAAACTGCTTAAGGGTTCATCTGAAAAATTAAAATAATAAATGTATCCATAGTGTTCATAGTGAGGTTTAAATGAATGAAATATAAAGGGCTTTCATGTAATGCCTGGCAAACAGTAAGCCTGTATTAGGTGTGTTAAGATTAATCCATTACAGTTGGTGAAATGGAAATTTAAGGAGGAAATAAAAGTCATTATCTAAACTATTTCTATGTATCCCACTTTTTATAGTTTAGGTATTTCAATAAAGGAATAGATAAAACTCTATTTTGCAAAGTCTGAAAAAACATGAATGTTTTCATGTATTAAAGCATTTGACTAAAAATCTAAATGTCTGCGTGCACACTTATTATCCTTGCTTCCATAAGAATGTTGATTGATTTTTTAAAAATTAAATTTGTTGGTTAATTTGTATATCATGTAACCTTAAAGTCAAAATTCTTTGCCTTTCCTCCATTTATTTTGCAAGTCTGAAACTGCAGAGGTTTTGGTAATATTCTTTATTGACTCTGAATTTAAATTTCCAAGCCACTGACTATTGAACTCTTAACCATTATATAAATATTGTTGGTATCTTCTCCTTTAATCTACTACTAAATGGAGTGATTTTGTATTGGTATATAGATGTGCATGTATACATATATACATGTATACATATTTGAAGAATTTTAGTTCTATTTCTCTTTTCTCTACTTGGTTCATATGCAAAATATGAAGCATAATGTATTTTTACCTTTGATTATTTTCAATAAGTAGACTGGTTGACATGTATTACTCCAAGTATATTTATCACCCTTGAAATTTGTACAGCTTGGATGCTTTTTGGTGCTTTAAACCCTGGGCTTTAACTACTATGATAACTCCATAATTTTTTCTTTGCTTCTAATCTCTTCTTCATTAAATTTACCTTCTGAACTTGCATCAAAGTGATCTAGTACAACAATCAACAAAAATGTCAGTTCCCTACCTAAAAATCTCCTATGGCTCCCTATTGTTTACAACATAAAATCTAAGTTTCTTGTGTAACATGAAAGACCAAGTGAATCTGTTGCTAGCTGGTCTCTTGATGCTTAATCCTGCCTCCTTAAATTCTTTGCTTTTGCTGTTTCTTCTGCTGCCTTTGCCTGGAACACTTATTGCCCCAGATATCTACTTGGCTCAATTTCTCATCTCCTTAGGTTTTTACACATCTGTCATCTTCTACAGTTTCTGCTCATTCCATTTCAAATTTCAACCCATCCCTTACACTCCCTATCCTATATGGGTTCTTAAGTCTATTTTTACACACATACACCACATCACCAACACCACCAGCCCACTAGAAGCTTCTTGAGGCTAAATCTTTGGTACCTGGCATATAATAAGGGCTTAAGAAATATTTGTTAAATAAATGTTGAATGACTTGGTAAATGGATAATTATTAGGCCATATATCTCAACGTTTTTATCTTACGTTTCATGTTTCCAAAAATATAAATTACTTGCTTAACCTAAACATACCATTTTCTCTCATGCCTTCATTACTGGTACATGCTCTTTATATAAATTCCTGCCTCTCCATTCAGTTAACATGGAATCTATTCACTTATTTAGCAAATATTCATTACATGTCTGTTACATGTTGGGCATGGTGCCAAGCACTGGAAATATGGCAGATGCTAATACAGACAATGTCCCTGCCCTCATGAGACTGCTGTTTCATTAGGGAGATGATAGCTGTTAAACATGTTAAAAAAAAAAACCCAGTTAATTATTCATTGCGATGATTACTATAAAGGAAAGAAAGTAATACTGTAGAAAATAAATGGAGGACAGAGGGAGATACAATTTACATTGATGCTCAAGGAGTCTCCTTTGTGGAGAGGATACAAATGCTAAGACTTGAAAGTCTTAAACAGTCATGCAAGAAAAAAAAGTTGGCATTACAGGAAAATGAAAAGGCCTGTGCAAAAGTCCTGAGGCAGCAAAAAGGTTTATATCAAAAGAGTGAAAAGAATGACCTTGTTATTAGACTATATTAAAAAGAGAAAAGTGGTATAAAATAAACTTGGGAAATAGGCAGGAACCAGAACAGCTAGAGGCTCATGGTCATCACAACAAGTGTGTATTTTATTCTAAGGGAAACAGAACCCATTTAATAGTTGTAAGTCAGAGAGTTGTATAATAAGAAATGAATTAAATGCATTAATTAGATTAAATACATTAAAATGAAATTCTTAGTGGTATGAAAGTCGATGTTGAGGCTGTAAAAGTAGAAACAAGAGACCAGTTGAGACACTTGCAGTGGTCCTGGTGAGAAATGTTGGTGGCCTGGACAAGAGGAGAGGATTTGGAAAGAAATGGAAAAGTTAGAAACTGCATTTTAAAATATCTGTCACAGTAGTTAAAAAAAGAAGAAATGAAAAAAAAAAGAAGAAATGCATTTTGGATGTCTAGTATATATAGATAATGGAAAGCAAGTTATTAAGAATAACTTCTAGCCAGACTCGGTGTAATCCCAGCGCTTTGGGAGGCCGAGGTGAGTGGATTGCCTGAGCCCGCGGGTTGGGGACAACTTGGAGAGACCTCATCTCTACAATAAATCAAAAAATCAGCCGGGTATGGCAGCGCACGCCTGTAATTCTGGCTACTCGGAAGGCTGAGGCGGAAGGATCGCCGGAGCCCAGCAAGTCAAGGCTGCGGTGGCCAGGAGCGGCCACTGCACTCCACTCTGAGTGACAGAGTGAGACTCCGACTCAAAAAAAAAAAAAAAAAAAAGAATAACTTCTAGTTTTTTACTATGTTCCTCTCTCCACAATGGTGCCTTTTACTAAAACATAAGAAATAGAGGGAAGCCTGAGTTTTCACTTTCTCTTCTCTAAGTTTCACAATCCCTCTGGCTGACTTAAATCTTCCTGTGTGTTCACATTTCACCTTGTATATTAGAATATTTATTACACAATATTAAGGTAACTTAATTGTTTTTCTTTCTACCAGAAAGAAAACTATCTGAAGATAGTGACTATGTCTTTTCATCGTTGTGTCAGTAGAGCTAGCACAGTGTCTAGTCATAGAATGCAAAGAGTAATTGTTTGGATAAACAAATGAATGTAGAAAGACCTAAGAGATCAAGGAAGAATCATAGTATTAGAATGATAGTAATGTCCAGTCTTCTTGCAGTTTCTGTTCATTCGAAAGAATATGTATAAACCTTGATCCAAACCTTCTAAGGATAATTAATTTTTTACCAAAACTCCAAATTTCTTTAGACTTCTCAGTTTCTCGAAGTCAATGTGGGAATCATTTTACTAAAGTCTATATGAAGACAATTTTATAAGTTAATGTTACATTTTTCTATAGTTCTTAAATTATAAATTGACCAACTAAGACTTATTTTATAATCAATAAAAATCAGAGAAGTAACCTTTCAAAGATATGGGAGAATCCATTTATAACTCTAAATGATAAGCTCAATGCAAATTTTGATCAGTGTTTGTAAGATTTATTATTCATTGATGTTTTCTTAAAGAATGTTTGATGTAGGTGGACAGAGATCTGAGAGAAAAAAGTGGATTCATTGCTTTGAAGGAGTTACGTGCATTATATTTTGTGCTTCACTCAGTGCCTATGACATGGTCCTAGTGGAAGATGAACAAGTGGTAAGTCAAAAATAAAAAAGGTAAAAAAACAATTCTTATGCTTACCTATAGTATTACCACATTGTCCAACTCAATGAAAGCCTTCCAAAGCCAGATGCTATTTCTAGATTCTTGTTTGTGATGCCCAATATGCACATTTTTCAAAGGATAACTCTACATATTCTCATTTCTTACACCTAACAGAACAGAATGCATGAAAGCCTTCACCTGTTCAACAGTATCTGTAATCACAAATATTTTGCAACCACCTCCATTGTCCTGTTCCTCAATAAAAAAGATCTCTTTCAAGAAAAAGTATCCAAGGTGCATCTTAGCATCTGCTTTCCAGAATACACTGGTAAGATTCTTTTTTTTTTTTTAGTTCCATAGTAATAAATTTGTGTATAAACATATATTTTCCTATCTGAAACTTGAAACTTAGTATTTATGAGGGTGAAGGTTATGATTTTTTTTTAGTCATGTGTATGATCCAAATAGGAAAGAATCTTACTAATAAAGAGAAACCCTTTCCACACTGCTTACACTAAAGCAAGGCTCTAGTGAGTAAACAGGAAGAGGTCAGACCCGAACCAGAGTTGCTACTCTATATAATGTATCAAATGATATTGCAAGTTGTATTGTCAACAATATAATAGAAATGCAAATTTTATTCCAGATTGACTTTTTTTTAAGTATCTCCTAATGAAATCTTGTAATACTATATTAGATCTCATTAGCTCTTCAATGTCTGAATTGTTTCCAGAGGGATAGCATGAGTGAGCTGACAAATATTGGCATTTTATCTTGTTTTGGTTTTCCTGAGTCGTAGAATTTTAATGCCGATCCCATTAGTCACTGATTATAAATGTCAAATTCCATAGATAGGAATTTTCCCCTTCAGAAAAATTTTTTTGGTAAATAGTTGGATTCTTTGTTGTTAATAAAATTATGTAATAAGGAAATAGTTATGATTTAAACAAAATTTCAAATCCAGTTTTACCCCTTGGGTATGTGGGTAACCCAAATGTTAATAGGAATATTGTATTCTGTCAAAATAGATATTTATGTTAGTTAATCTATAATTAATGCTTATATTTTTCTTCCATAATTATAAACATTTATACTATGTTTAAACATTTTTCATGTGATTAAATATAAGCATGATTCTACACTGAATATTAAAAATTAAATACTGACTCAAAATTCAGGGATATATTAGGATTTATTTCTTAGAGCATATTTTATTTTACCAAGAAATGAACTGTTTGGACACAAAGCACAAAGAGTTTAGGCTAGGTGCAGGGGCTCACACCTGTAATCCTAGCAAACTGAGAGGCTGAGGCAGGCAGATTGCTTGATCCCTGGAGTTCAAGACCAGCCCTGGGCAACATAGTGAAATTTTCTCTCTTTAAAAAAAAAAATCAAAAATTTAGATGGGTGTGGTGATAGCATGCACCCGTAGTCCCAGCTACTTGGGATGCTGATGCAGAAGGATGACCTGAGCTCATGAGGCCGAGGCTGTGGTGAGCTGGGATTGTCATGATCATGCCACTACACTTCAGCCTGGACAACAGAGGGAGACCCTGACTCAAAAAAAAAAAAAGTTTCATGTACTTCCTTTCCCATCCCCTCACACAGTATCCTTATTATTAACATCTTACATTGGTGTGGTACATGTGTTACAATCAATGAACTGATACTGATAGTTATTAACTAAAGTCCACAGTTTAATTAGGGTTCACTCTCAGTGTTGTGTAATTCTATGTGTTTATGCCAAATGCAGGTCATGTATACACAATTTACGGTATTGTACAGAATAGTCTCACTGTCCAAATTTTTTATATTCTACCTAGTCATGTCTCCTCCCTCCCATACGACTGCTGGCGATGACTGATCTTTTTATTGTTTTTATAATGTTGTCTTTTCTAGAATGTCATATGGCTGGATCATACACTATGTAGCGTTTTCTGACTGGCTTCTTTCACTAATACACATTTGGTGTCCTCTGTGTCTTTTTATGGATTGGTAGTGCATTTCTTTTTATTCCTGCATGATATTTCATTCTATAAGCAAACCACAGTTTGTTTATCCTTTCCCCCATTGAGGGACATCTTGGTGGCTCCCAATTTTTGACATTTATGAAAGAGCTGCTATAAACATACATGTGCGGGCTTTTGTGTGAACCTAAGTTTTTAGGTAAATACCTAGAAGTATGATTGCTGGATTGTATGGTAAGATTATCTTGCTGAGTTGTATGGCAAGATTATCAATAGCTTTGTAAGAGACTGCCAAACTGCCTTCCAAAGTGATTGTACCATTTTTCATTCCCACAAGCAATGAACTCCTGTGATTCCATATCCTCGCCAGCATTTGGTATTGCCAGGGTTTTGGATTTTAGCCATGTTGTATGATTTTAAAGATTTCCCATCACAGAATTTTGGTTTTAGTAACAATAAATTGGGGGGAAAATCTTATCTCCTTGGAAAATCTGTATGCTATTGCTTTATGCTACTGCCAAGTCCCCACAAAGTATACTCTATGGTAAAGCCAATCAATAGATCATTTGCAGCTGTCCTATATTTGTTAGTCTACTTATTTTGTTTCTGTCTTTTTGCCATTGCTTCATTGTAGGTCCTGCTACTAGTCTACACTTTTTAAAGCACAGTCTTTATCATATAACTAATGTGCTAAAACATCAATCAAGAATAGCTCTCTACAGACTTTATCTCAGACCCTTTGTTTAGTTAGTAGCATAATCTATAGTCTATACCACAACATCCATTCTCCCTGTTTTCCTATAAATCCTCCACAAAAATCTTTGAATCCTTCAAAGATAAATCTATTTCTCAACTCTATTCTCAAGTCTCCTGATACAGGCTACACTCACTTTCACTTTTTAAAATTAATTAATTAATTAATTATTTTTTACTTTCACTTGTACGTTTCACTCTTAGCTACCTCTCAAGGTGCAACTCAAACACTGCCTCCCTCTGCACACTAGTCATCTATCATCCCCATTTTCTCTTTTAGTTCCCATTAAAACACGCACACCCACCCACACACACACCCATAAACACAAACATGCACAGCAGTTTGATGTGTATATAAGTTTGTGTTACTCACTTTCTTGTATAAATATTTTGGTATTTCTACTGTATTGTGAGTTTTTTTATGCAAAAGTTACTCTTTAGCCACCAGGAGCCAGTGTGATAAGCATAGTTTCCAACACCAAGTTGATACTTCATAAATCCCTGATGATTGACGTTCATCTCTATGAGTTTGCAGTGCTTAGCATGTCAAAGCAAAATCCCAAAGTTTACTGATATTATTTATAATTTGATTCCCTTTAACATGCTATCAATGTTTACCTCTTTAAAATGTTTGTTTAACAAGGACCAAATACATTTGAAGATGCGGGGAACTACATCAAGAACCAGTTTCTTGACCTGAATTTAAAGAAAGAAGATAAAGAAATTTATACCCACATGACCTGTGCTACTGATACCCAAAATGTCAAGTTTGTTTTTGATGCTGTTACAGATATAATAATCAAAGAGAATCTGAAAGACTGTGGGCTTTTCTAATCAATCGTTTTCTTTTCCACTCTTGCTCATGAATGTTTTTCAAGATATAAAAGAAAAGGTACTCTGTGATGTGTTTAGTTTGAGTAGATATTAACTTACCTGAAAATATAACCAGCTTTGTAAAGAAAAACGTTTTCACACAAAAATTTTAATATGTTATTTGTATCTGAATATGTTCAAATTTCTCTGAAACACAGAGAATGAGGAGTGGCTTTGATGGTTTCACATCTAAAAACTGACATATTTGGTAACAGTAAAAGTATATATTAGTGACACTGAATTTTCTTGGAAATAAACTTTTGCATGTCACCTATTTTAAACCATGAAATAATGAAAAAATATGAACCAATAATTCCATACTATTTTCATTGACCAGATTTTGAGCAACATTTATTTTTGCCAATAATGTAACCGTGCTTGTATTTTACAAACTATTTAAAATTAGCATGAGGCATTTTATTGGTCAGTTACCCATCTATTTGGCAGGTACAAAGGAAATTTTCACTATACATGTTCTTGTTGATATGAAATTATATATTCAAAGTAATTATACACACTTCTATCTGTTGTATTGTTTTCTTAAAAGATCATTAAAAAGAATTTACTCTTAGAGTTGAAAATTTTAATACTATATCATGTTTGCACCATCCTGGTTGAAGAGAGGGGAAAGCATATGGTCAAGCACACAATGTAAGGCTTTATCAGCTGAATATAGTCTTCAATAGAGTATTCATTCCCCACATTTTATTTCACAGTGGCATGGAACATTATGACATCTGATGACCACATGGGCGTTGGTAAACAATTTTAGACTGCAAGAGGGAAAACAATTTGATGTTTTAACACTAGTATGTTTTGCAATTTGTGACTAAGAAATAGGAAGTCAGAACAAGCAGAAATATTTTTAGAAGTAAAATACTGAGCTCCTCCATTAGTACCGCATGGTCCATTCTATCATATAGCATTCTAATGGTTAAAGTCTACATTTTAAAAGCTAACTTGATACTTTTACAAACAAAATCATGTTATTTATGAAGAGAAAAAGGTGACCTTTTTTCTTTTTTAAAAAGTACCTATCATTTGTGAAATACATTCTTAAAGCATGTCTCAAGATTGTCCTTCTACACTTGTGGAGAGTTATATGTAGTCAGAATATTGCGTCAGTGTGTAAGAGTTATAATGACTCTTAAAGGAGATTTAATTAGGCTGTTTTAAGTGAGGAGAGATGCTAGGAATATAAATTAATCAGTTTGCCCATCTGCAGTTCAGGTGGATTTAGGTTGTTTTGCTTCTCAATGTTGCTACATCATTGTTCTATAACACATTTTCATTCAAAGCACATAAGAATGATTATAATTCAATAAGTAACCTTTACTAGAGTACCCATGGATTTTTTTAGAAAACACAAAAGAATTATCAACAAGTATGACCAAATAAAAAATAAATAATTAAAAAGTTAATTTAAAATTTATTTGTAGAATGTAAACTATTAAGGACCCTAAGATATCAAGCACAAATAAAAGCGTGAGCAATCATTTAGTTCAGGCACCTGATAAAGTTCTATGACTGAAAACAATATCTATATGACAACAACCCAACATTTTGCTATGAGACATTGGATGCGATGAGATTTTAAATTAAGATTACAAGCCGGGCTCTCGGTAGCTCAGCCTGTAATCCCGCGCCTTGGGAGGCTGAGGTGAGTGGATTGCCTGAGCCCGCAGGTTCAAGACCCTCCTGGGCAGGTGAGACCTCATCTCTACAATAAATCAAAAAATTAGCCGGGCGTGGTAGTGCTCGCCTGTAGTTCCAGCTACTTGGAAGGCTGAGGCAGAAGGATAGCTGGAGCCCAGTAGGTCGAGGCTGCGGTGGCCACTGCACTCCAGTCGGGGCTAAAGAGTGAGACTCCAACTCAAAAAAAAAAAAAAAAAAAAGATTACAAATACTATAACTTCACCCATTGCTTTGTCTTGAAAAATTAATCTGACTTAACTTTAGAGTTCCTTTTTTAGATGATATAGGAAAGGGTAGAGTCAGAAATGGTTCAGTTTGCCTTTTAAAAACGTATAACTCATGTCTACCTAAGCAAAAGTGAAAGCCATCACTATTTGTTTATGAAATATTGCAATCTGAGAACTTTAAAAATTACGTTAAATGACCAAACTAAAAACAAAAGTTAGTTTAGATTACTAACAAAAAAAATTAAAAACACTGTTCAATGCCTCTCCATACTATGATTTGACTTCAAAAAAGTCTTCACAATCAGATATGTTGCCATGCTAAACAATCATTTTTAGTTAGGGAGAGAATTAGTAGAGAAAAAATAAAATTGATGTTTGTATTAATTTTGTAATGATTTCAATCCTTAAAATTTAATCTATTTCTGATTTTAATTTTTAATATAAAAAGTTGGAGTAGAGGCACAGCGTTTGGGGCCAATTTTTAAAAGTAACAAAATGAAAATATGGGAAGATTTGCTTTTAACCTAAAGAAACTCCCACTGAGACCAGCAATGTTGGTTCAAATTAAAATACATATTTCAAGAGAAACTCAGGCTTCTACCTGTACAGTCAGTGCCCTTACTTTTACAATATTCCTGAAAGGCAGCTTTTGTTGTTGCTGCTCCATCACATGTTCCAACAATAAAATATGTTCAAACAAACAAAAAAGGAAAGCCACTCAAACGTGATTATACTGATATTGTCCTCTTCTGTTTGACATTTCTCTTCCTGCCTCCAAATGTTTTTCAGTCCTGCTTGCCTTCAAGTTTTACCACTCCCAGTTCATTCATTTCTAAAGTTTGTCCAATGCCGACACATCACACTACCACTACTTCTGAGATAAGATGTGGGCTTATATCCAACGGGGTCATTGACAGCCAGTCCTCACAGAGATTTTCTAGAAACATCAATAGACTTTGTATGCTGAGACTAATGACTATAAACTTACATGAAGAATATTAACTGAGCAATATCTTTGTGTCAAAATATTATGAAAGTGGTCAACTCTACAAAGAAGCTTTATGGAAAGGGATTTCAAATTCTGTGAAATCTTCAATATTTATTTGAAGTATGCAATATCTGATTGGTTAATAAAATATCTGTGCAAATAATAGTCTTCACATACATCATATAAATGGGCAAACTATTTTTTAGGACATAGGTATGTCCTAATACAATGTCCCTTACTGGATCCATCATCTATACCACTTCAGAATTAGAGGAAGACACATAGGTTAAAATTTATAACTACTGAAAATAAAATACTAGAAAGAATTATAGGGAAAAATTGTGAATCTTCTGTCTTAGACTAACCTTAAAAATATAACTCTCTGCTTGTACAAACTAATCTAAAGCCACATGGGGGCACACTTACATCATGGGATTTCTACCTAAATGTTACAAATATAATATACTTAGATTATCAATAACTTTAATAAAATGGATTTTAAAAATCCTTTTAAGAATCATAGTTCATTTTTTGCTTCTAGCTCAGTAGTTTGAGTTAATCTTCTGATAATTACAATATGTAATATTTTAGTCAAATTCATGATTAACAAAGCTATTGAAACAGCTCCGAATTTGCAAAATGTTACACAGATATGTAGTTTCTTCTCACTCTCTTGTTATTTTTTTGTCATTATCAAACTGCTATTTAATTCAAAGTATCCATGAATTTTGTAAACTGTGCCTTTCCATTAATCTGTATGGTGTTTAAAATCTTGATTAGCTCACAATGAAAAGTAGAAGAAATATAATTTTGTGAGTTGTAATCAACTGACTGCTTATTAATGTGTATCCTTTCAGTAAACCAAAGTAAAATTCCATTCTTCTAAAACACTAACCATTCCATTATCCTGCTTATTACAATTTTTCTGTGACATTTCCCTTTACCACGACTTCTGCTGCCAACACATTTTTCTTTAGTAATAGCATCATTTTTATTTTAAGCCATATTTGTCACACCAATTAAGTAATAAATAGAGTCAAATGAAAGAAAAATGAAATAAAAAGACCCTAGTTTACCTCATAGGAACAGTAATGGTCCTCTAATTATTACACTTTAAAGATAAGGAATAATATATGAGACACACAGGCAGAGTCATTATTTTATGTGAAAGACATTCAAATTTTTGCAAAGTGGTCAGATTGGAACCAAACCAAACACATACATGTAACTGAAAATCATTTTTTTCAAAGTATATTGCTATGAATTTTCTCTTTTAAAAAAGAAAAATGGTCAAAAGTTAGTTGCAATTATGATAATAACATCAATGGAAAATATTTATATTTAACACTTTAGAAACCTTACGCTTGAGAAAAGAATGAAATTATTGCACTTAGAGTTAGCATAATGAAGTTTATCAAAAAAAGCTTCCCATCTTGAGTGCCAGGGGAAAAGATGATCTACACTACAAATACCATACTCTTTAAACTCTGAATATGTTATTACAGATAAAATATTGGTATACACAGCAAATTAAGCTATTAAAGAAACTATTAACAAAGTAAATAGAACAACATATGGGATGGGAGAAAATATTCATAATCTATGGATCTGACGTAGACATATAAATATTCCAATCAGCTATATGATTTGATATATTTTATATATAAAATAGATTATTGTCTTGAGATTTCACTGCTAGGAAATAAACAAAATGTTAATAGAAAATAAGAGTTTTGATTTCTAAGAAAATTTTTAATTACAGTTATAAGATACTTTAAAATAAGCTTATTTATAACTTCTTTATATGTTACTTTAAAATGATTAGTTTAGAAAATGTACCTAATTTTTAGTGAAATCACCTCTGATCAATTATTGGATTTGTGGCATAATTCTTGGTATTTTGAACCAATCATTGGTCATTCAGTAAAGTAGAACTGGATAACTATACAAAAAAAGGAGTTTTTAAAAAAAATAATATCATTTGCCAAAAATAATCTAAAAATATTTTTGTTGAATATCTCTATTTGTAAAAAATATGAGGGGAACTCCAAAAAATCCCAGAATTTATATGTAAAAAACTGTGTATCTATTCTTATATGTTTAAACTTGTCACCTTCAAAGTAGTCTCCGTTTGATGCAATACATCTATCGAGACAATTTTTTCTCTACTCAAACTGCTCAAATCAGTTTGTAAATTCATCAATTTTGATGCCTTTTAGGGCTTTTTAAGTTTTTTTGTTTGTCTTCCACATAAGCAAAATATTTCTCTTTTGAATACTTTTTTCATCCAGGGAAACAAGCAAACAAAAATTTCGCTTGGGGTGAGATTGGGTGAATAGGGCAGGTGGGGTTGGAGGTCATACCCTTTTTTGTCAAAAACTGCTGAACACTCAGCGTAGTGTGGGCAAGTGTACTCGTAAATCACCTATCATGAAATGGGCAAATGTGTTGAAAGACTCTCCCCCAAAAATAAAAAATAACTGACACCAAACACAGCCTTTCACAACACTAGCTGGTACACTGATGCCAATGGATATCTGGAATGCTTACCTAGTGGGGAAGCTTGTACTATAAGGGGACCACCCTCTAAAAAATAATTTCATGATTTTTGGCCCTCCCCATAAATATAGACATACGTGAATACATAAAATATTGTCAAAGATACAACTTTATTATATATATTTATGATTTATATGCCTGACCTATACTGTATACATTATGAAATATGCAAACTAGAAAATTAAAAGAATAAGATAAAGATCAAATACCATATTTTTAAAAATGGTGTACAAGTGTACATTTATATAAAGCACAAGGTACATAAAATCATTTACCAGCAAAAGGAACAATTTTATTTTCTTAGGAGTTAGGGTTCAGTGAGTCTGTCAGTCCACATGAGGCCGCAAATGCTTAGTCTCTACTAGATTCAGGAAACAGTCACTTAACATTTTTATTCACCTCCAGTGACACCTGTGGCCAGGTAGCATATTTATCTTTCCCATTTGAAACAAAAACTAGAGAGTTTCATTATTAACATTATTATATAAACCTTTTATATTATACAAAAAATAGATACAAATGCTTATTCTTTTTTTACAACTATGTTCTTTTGAAAATATGAAAAGGAATACTTTGACAGTGTTCAGTATCCCAAATTGTGGAACCCTGGCATTTGAGAACACAGCAGTAATAGGAAGGTCTCCTCGACCTTTTTTCACCATTCTCCCTTGAAACAGGCAATAAGAGAGTTATCTAACCTTCCTTTAAAGCAGGTCATAAAACCCTCTCTTTCCAGAGGGTGCCTTCCTAGATCAAAAGGAAAGAAATGAAGTCACAGAGATTCCAAAAGAATCTGAACAAACCAGCTTTACTAAGTCCCCCCCCCACACCCCATTACAATTAGAACATACCCTGTTTTGTTCCATCATACTTCTATGTGACTGGTCAGTCATCATTAAATCTAAGCATACAAATATAATTTCCCTTGCTTCCTTGTGTCTTCATTGCCAAAGGTTCTGTGTCACATAAAATGTGTACTAAATTTGTATATCTTTCTCTTGTTAACTTGTTATTTGTTGTAAAGGTCTCGCCTTGAACTTAGGGATGTGTGAGAAAAATATATTATTTTCTCCCCTCAACTGCTTGATAACCTGAAGCACGAGCCATGCTGCTCCGCTATACTTTTCCTGGGATGTTTTTACCTTAAAATAATAGCAAAGTATCTGGAAAGTTATATTTTGGGCTCTGCATTCTTTGAAGGTTACATTAAACTGTGAGATTTCAACAGCAAACTAGTAATCAGGTACTTCATTGTAAATACGTGATAAAAAGCTTTCCTAAACTATATTTTCCCCCCCAGAACAGGAGACTTAATCACTGTAGGGAACCCCAGGCTATGCTTGAGGACTTGATTTTAAGTTCCAGTTCAAGCATCAACACCCTGCAGCACAGTGAACAGTTGTTTATTTATTTTAGGTGGTCATTTTTCTTACCCATGAAAGAATAGAGGAAACAACCACCACAGACCAGTGTAGAGTAAGCTTCTGAGTCAGCAATTTATTTTGAAAACCAGTTTTAGGCTGGGTGCAGTGACTTAAGCCTATCATTCCAGCAGCTTGGGAGGCCAAGGCAAGAGGGTTGTCTGAGCCCAAGGGTTTGAGAACAGCCTGGGCAACTTGGTGAAACCTCATCTCTACAATAAATCAAAAAATTAGCTGGGTATGGTGTCACATGCCTGTAGTTTCAGCTACTTGGAAAGCTGAGGTGGAAGGATTGTGTGAGCCCGGCAGGTCGAGGCTGAGGTTGCCGTGAGCATGCCACTGCATTCCAGCTTGGGTAACAAAAAAAAAAAATGAAAAAGAAAACCAGTTTTAGAGGTGGCTGTCTTAATTATTATTAAAATGAAACAAACATAAAAAACAGAAAGAGAAATTGCATGCAAAGAATTTTTAATGAACATTTTAAATATAAATTCTATATTGAAAAATTATACCGTCATCAAGTTTCAATAAACTCAAAAACATCAAAATTATACTAAGCGTCTCTTCAGACCACAGAGGAATAAAATTAGAAATCAACACTAAGAGGAGCTCTCGAAACTATACCACTGCATAAAAAACTGAACAACTTACTGTTGAATGACCCTTGAGTAAACAATGAAATTAAAACAGAAATAAAAACAATGTTGAAACAAATGAAACACAACATACCAAAATCTCTGGGACACAGCAAAACAGTCCTGAGAGGAAAGCTTATAACATTAAATGTCTACATCAAAAAAATAGAGATGTTAGAAATTAACAGCTTAACTTTTAACCTCAAAGAACTAGAAAAACCAGAACAATCTAAACCGAAAGCTAGCAGAAGAAAAGAAATAACAAAGATTAGCCAAAACTTAAATGACATTGAGACTAACAAAATGGTTCAAAGAATCCATGAATCAACCTCCCAAGACTTAACCAAGAAGAAATAGATACCCTGAGTAGACCAATAGCAGGCAATAAAATTGAATCAGTAATTTTTTTAAAAAATCTTCAAACAAACAAACAAAAAAACCCAGGATGCAAGATTCACAACCAAATTTTATCAGATGTACAAAGAAGAGCTGGTATAAATTTCAATGAAACTATTTCAGAAAATTGAGGAGGAGAGATTCCTCCCTAACTCATTCTCTGAAACAGTATCCTAGTGATACCAAAACCAGGCAAGGACACAATGAAGAAAATAAAACAGCCGGGCTCGGTGGCTCAGCCTGTAATCTCACGCCTTTGGGAGGCTGAGGTGAGTGGATTGCCTGAGCCTGCGGGTTTGAGACCCACCTGGGCAACTTGGCGAGACCTCATCTCTACAATAAATCAAAAAATTAGCCGGGCGTGGTAGTGCTCGCCTGTAGTTACAGCAACTTGGAAGGCTGAGGCAGAAGGATCGCCGGAGCCCAGCAGGTCAAGGCTGCGGTGGCCGGGAGTGGCCACTGCCCTCCAGCCTGGGCGACAGTGAGACTCCAACTCAAAAAAAAAAAAAAAAGAAAAGAAAACTACAGGCCAAAATACTAGCAAACTAAATTCAACTACATATTAGAAAAATTATCCATCATGACCAAGTGGACTTTTTCCCAAGAATGCAAGGATGGTCCAATATTCACATATCAATACACATTGAAACACCACACAAACAAAAGCAAAAATAAAAACCATATGATCATGTCAATAGATGCAGAAAAAACATTCGACAAAATCCAATATCCCTTCATGATAAAAATCCTCAACAAACTGGGCATTGAAAAAACATATCTCGGACTGCACAGCTAAAGGCTGCACCGGCAGAGGCTGTACAGTCAGAGGCTGCAGGGCCGATGCTCAGACTTGGGCAGCCATGGTGAAGATCAGTTTCCCCCCGCGGTGACCGGCATCAAGGGTTACAAGGCCGACACGCCTGGGTCCTGGCCAGGGGCCTGTCCCGGCCGCGGAGATCCTGCTGACGCTGCCTAGGGACGAGCAGCCCCTCCCCCATCACTCCAAGAAGTGGGGCTCAATGGGTGGCACGTGTTACCTGCCGATGGATTTGGTCGTGCTGCTCATGGGCCTGGTGTTTGCCTCGGTCTACATCTACAGATACTTCTTCCTTGTGCAGCTGGCCCGAGATACGTTCTTCCACTGGGGAGTGCTCTACAAGGACTCCCTGTCCTCCCAAGTCCGGACTCAGATGGAACTGGAGGAAGACGTGAAAAGCACCTTGAAGAAAACCATGAACGCATCAAAGTCCCCGTGCGCCAGGTTGGCGGCGGCGACCCTGCAGAGATCATCCACGACTTCCAGCGGGGTCTGGTTGCCTACCACGACATCTTCCTGGACAAGTGCTACGTCATCGAGCTCAACACCACCATCGTGCTGCCCCTTCATAACTTCTGGGAGCTCCTCATGAACATGAAGAGAGTGACCTACCTCTCACAGATGTATATCATCCAGGAGGATATGGTGGTCATGGAGCATGTCAGTGACAAGGAGGCCCTGGGCTCCTTCATCTATCACCTGTGCCGGGCAACGCATAGGCGGATCCACAAGCGTTGAGCTAAGAACTGGAATGGCATCCACCACTTCAAGAACTCCGTTGTGGTGGAGACACTCGCCCCTCCTCCTCCCAGGCCCCAATCCTGCCGTCTTCCTTTTTTCTTCCTTCTGGCCATTCCCTGTACCTCCTCCTTCCTCTTGCTTAGCTTGTACTTTGAAACCTTTCTATAGATGTGACATGTCTCTCTGTTCCTTTCTAGCCCCTCCCCGTACCTGAGCCGTGACCTCTCGAGACCCCCAACTCTGCTGACCTCCTGGGTGTGGGGGAGGGAAGGAGGATACCCCAAGATGGTTTCTGTGACCCATTGTCTTGGAGTTGGGTCTGTGGAGGTTCACGCCCACAGCTGCACTGGCAGCCCAAGGGGAAGGATGGAATGGGTGGGCCGCACGTGAGGACTCTGGGTGAGAGGATGGGGTTGGGAGAGGGGTGGCATGGGCTTCAGAAAGATCTGCACAGTTGGGAAGGTCCCAAAAGGCGTTTTCCTTGGATGGTATATTTCTTCTGCTGTCCCCTTTCCTAGCCCTGGGATTTGGGCTAAGGACATAGGGGATGTGCCCAGGGATGGACCCACCAGAACACAAGGGAAAGTGGCTGTCCTGGGGGTCTCCTCAGGACTCCTGTCAATGCCCTCAGCCCACCAGCAGAAGTTTGGAATTTGGGGGGTGGAGCTAAGTCAGTAAGCACAATCGTTCTCTGAGAGGAACCAAAAAAAGCAAAGAACCAGGGCCCCTAGCCTTGGCCCCCAAGAGGAGTGTAAGTAGGGTCCCTGCAGCCAAGGCTGGGGCAGCAGGGTGGGCCACAGAGGAGTGAGACGAAGATCACTTCTCAGTCCTGTCCACGGGAGATGATCTGTTGGTTCTGTGGAGTAGGTGAAGTTCATTGCTTTTTCCAAGCTTGCTGCTGCTTTAAGAAACAAAATGGAAGGAGAGGGAGAGAGCTACCTGTTACTTGCACACCCTGCCTCCTCTTCTGAAATTCCATCCCCGCCCCCTTGCTTGGGGAATGCACTGTTTTTTTCCTTTTGCTTCTCACTATCGCATGTTTTTACTGATCATTGGAAATGCTAACTGTTCTCAGCCTTGAGCCTTGAAGAGGAGGGCTGTGATGCCTCCAGTCAGACTCAAGTGCTCTCTGGGGATAAACCTCCTAAATGCTTTGTATATTTTTTCAATAAGATCTCTTTTCAGAAGTGTCTGTAGAACAACAAAAATCTTTTACCTCTGGTTAAAAAAATATATATCTCAAAGTAAATTTGCCATATATGACAAACCAACAACCAACACCTTGCTTAACTAGGAAAAGTTGACAACGTTCTTCCCCAGATCAGGAACCAGAAACCACCACTCTCACCACTCTCATTCAACATCATATTGATAGTTTTAGCAAGAGCAATTCAGTAACAGAAAGAAATTACAAAAAATCCAAATCAGCAAGGAAGAAGTCAAACTATCCCGTCAAAGATGACATGGTTGTATACCTAAAAAACCCTAAAGACTTCTCCAAGAAGCTTCTAGATCTGATATATGACTTCAGTAAAGTCTTAGGATACAAATTCAGTGTACAAAAATGGGTAGCATTTCTATATCCTAACTATGCTCAAGCTGAGAACCTAATCAGGAGTTTAATCTCATTCACAGTAGTCACAAATAAATAAATAAAATACCTGTGAGTACACCTAACTAAGGAAGTGAAATACCTCTACATAGAGAACTACAATAACTGATGAAAGAAAACATAGATGACACAAACAAACAGAAAAACATTCCACGTACATGGATTGGAAGAATCAATATTGTTAAAATGATCCTACTACCCAAAGTATTCTACAGATTCAATGCACTCCCAATCAAAATACCAACTTCATTCTTCACGGAACTAGAAAAAACAATCCTAAAGTTTATATGGAATCAAAAAAGATCCCAAAGAGCCAAAGTAATTCTAAGCAAATTGAATAATTATGGAGGCATCACACTGCCTGATTTAAAAATATACTATAAAACTGTAGTAACTAAACATCATGGTACTGATACAAGAACAGACAAATTGATCAATGGAACAAAATAGAGAACCCAGAAATATAACCACATTTCTACAATCAACTGACCTTCAACAAAGCCTATAGAAACTAACAATGGGGAAATAACACCCTATTCAATAAATTATGCTGGCAAAGTTGGCTAGCTATATGCAAAAGAATGAAACTGAACCCTTGCCTCTCAACATATACAAAAATTAACTCAAGATGAACCAAAGACTTAAGTATAAGACCTGAAACTATAAAAATCCTAAAAGAAAACTTAGGAAACACTCTGCTAAAAATTGACCTAGGCAAAAAATTTATGGCAAAAACCCCCAAAATAAATTGCAACAAAAACTAAAATAGACAAATAGGACTAAATCTAAAAAGCTTCTGCGCAGCAAAAGAAATTATCAACAGAGTGAATAGAAACCTGCTTAATGGGAGAAAACATTTGTAAATTACATCTCAAACAAAGGACAAATATCCAGAATCTATAAGGAACTAAAAGAACTCGACATGAAAAAACAAATAATCATATCAAAAAAGTGGGCAAAGGACATGAATAGACATTTTTCAAAAAAAGACACACAAATGGCAACAACTATATATAAAAATGCTCAACATCACTAATCTTTAGAAAGATGCAAATTAAAATTACAGTGAAATATCACCTCACACCAGTAAGAATCATCATTATTAGAAAGTCAAAGAACAACAGATGTTGTGCAGATGAAGAGAAAAAGGGACACTCATCCACTGTTGATGGGATTGTAAACCAGTTCAACCTCTATGGAAAACAGTCTGGAGATTTATTGAAAAACTAAACTGAATTACCATTTGAGCCAGTGATCCCACTACTAAGGATCTTCCCAAAGGAAAAAAAAAATCAATAAAAAAAGCATAGCTGTACTCATATGTTCATTGCAACAATATTCACAATAGCAAAATCATGGAACCAGCCTAACTGTCTACCAACAATTGACTAAATAAAGAAAATGTGGTACATATATACCATGAAATACTACACAGCTATAAAAAAGAACATGAATGGAGATGGAGATCACCCCCCTAAGTGAGCTAACTCAGAAATAGAAAACCCAAACTACATGTTTTCACTTATATGTGGGAGCTAGATGGTCATAAAGATAAACATAACCTGGGGACACCAATAAGAGGGAAGGTAGGAAGAGGGTTAGAGTTCAGAAACCACCTATGGGGCACAATGTTCATTCTCTGGGGAATGGGCCACCTGAGACCCAATCTCCACTACACAATACGTCCATGTAACGAACATGCATGTGTACCCATGAGTCTAAAGTTTAAAAAAAAAAGCTTTCTTTTTCATTTTAGGTGTAAATTGGGGACTTAAAGGTGTTATTTATTCCTGGGAAAAAGAACCTAACATTTCCTAGTAAAGATTTCACAAGGGCAACATTTCAATTATTAATCCTGGTAGATCACCCCTTGCTATCCAATGCAGGGAAAATATTAAAGAATAATGTGAAAACTTAGTATAGTTACCAAGCATCATCGGATTGCACATTCAAAATGTGTGAATGTGTAAGTGGGTCAACAAAATTAATAATCACAATAGAGTTGATTTTTAAGAATACATGGCAGTCATTCTTTCCCCATAGTGTCTCATATATGTAATGGAATTAAAAAGCATTTCATAAATTAATAAATAATGAGTCTATATGTTATGCAGTAATCTATCAGCCTCAAATGGAAGTGTTTCAATGCTCCTATTTACATAGGTCTACTCTCCCTTCATGGTTGGTTGCCTAAAAGCAATAACAAAATTTTACTTTTTAAAACTCCTGTGTTTATTCCTATGGTAAAATAAAGTGTTAGAGATACCAGTACTCAGGGCACATGGCCCTGACCTTCAAACATTGACTCCTTTGCTCTTGCAGGTTCATCTGCCATACTGCCTTCTCCCACCCCAAACTTTGTTGGCTCCTACTCAGTCCTCAAGTCTTAGATTGGAGTTGACTTCCTAAGATAGGGTCTCAAACTTAACAGAAGTTCACCTATATGTACTTTCATAAGTCTTCATAATCTTACTCTTTGTGGCTTATTACAGTTTACAAAAAAATTGTTTAATTATTTGATTTATATTTGCTTCTCCATTCTACTATATACTTCCTGAGAGCAAAACCTACATGTGAGTTTTCCATAACTGCTCTTGACACAAACTGGAAACTTAATGAATATCTGTGAATTAATAAACAAATGAACTGATGAGTGTTTACCATTTCTCTTGAAAAGTTTCTTTTCTCTTGACTTCCAGAATGCCATACTTCACTTCCCTATTTTTTTGTCTTATCTCTCAGGCTGCTTCTCCTCAAGCTTCTCTGATCACCCTGTATATATTAGTATTGCTAAAAATATTTAATAGACCATTTACTTTTTCTATACATTCTGAGACATCTTAAGTCTTTCATGGCCTCATTTTTCTTCCTAAACAAAATCAGTCTCTTGATCCCCCAAATACTCCTTGGAACATAAGAAGACAAAGAAAACTCAAAATTTTCAAAATGAAATTTTTGATGTTTTACCTCCATGAAGTGTGCTCCTCCTCTTGTGATCTCTACCAGTTGTTCAAGTCAGATTAGATTTTCACCCTTCTTTTCTTTCACCTGTTACCCATCTCAAATTATTCAACTAGTTTTGTTGATTCTACATTCTCATTCTAAGTGTTTAATTATCTGCTTTTCTCCATTATCAATGCTCTTATCCAGTTTATCTCTCTTGCACAGTTTCTTGGAACAGCTTATTAAACTGTCTACACTGCCTGCATTTTTTCCACTTCCAATCTGTTTTCACCCAACTTCCAGAAAAATCTTTCAAAAATGCAGAACAATCACACGCCATAATTTCAAATAATTCCATATTTACCAGTGTCTATAGAACAATGTCCAACTGCTGTCATATTTCATTGTTCTCCATGATCTGGCACTGTATTGCCTTTTTTTTTTTTTTTTGAGTTGGAGTCTCACTCGCCCAGACTGGAGTGCAGTGATCACTCCCGGCCACCGCAGCCTCGACCTGCTGGGCTCCCGCGATCCTTCCGCCTCAGCCTTCCGAGTAGCTGGAACTACAGGCGCGCGCGACCACGCCCGGCTGATTTTTGATTTATTGTAGAGGTGAGGTCTCACCAAGTTGCCCAGGCGGGTCTCGAACACGCGGGGTCAGGCAATCCACTCACCTCAGCCTCCCAAAGGCGTGGGATTACAGGCTGAGCCACCGAGCCAGGTCAGAAATGGAGCAGATCAAAACTTCCGTGCTGATCTGTATTGCCTTTTTAGCCCAATCATTTGCCATTCTGAAATCTAAATTCACTAGCAAACATCCTTTCTCTAGAACATTTTCCTCCCCATTCATTGATTGACTAACTTAACCTTTAGGCTTTTACTTTTTTTAGAAATGCTTCCCTTTCTTGTCAGCTCTTGACTGGCTATCTGTCCTATATGGTTCCTGATAATCTTGTACTTCCTTCTTCATAGGCTTTATCATGATAACAAAGTCAAGTAAATCCCGTTCACCCCTGTGAATAGTATACAAAACAACCCACTTCAGGATAAGTACAGTTGTGTGTATGCTCTGTTACTTGGTGTGTCTGTGTGTCTCTGTGTGTATGTATATACGTGTGTATGTTTTAAGTTTCCCAGGTCTGTATTAATGTTATTGGTAGGAAAAGGAGGAATAATAAGAATGTCTAGAGAAACTGATGTATCATGAGTAAAAAGCCATCATTTTTTTCCTACCCATTTTAGACTTTTAAAAAATCTTGAATGTATTTGGTCAATTTTCCAATTGGTAAATCTTACAGACTTATTTTATATTCCAAATAAAGCTACATAAATATGTCAGCAATCTCTGTTTGCCCAAAGCCATTTACCACATTCCATTAGTGTCAGCAAGAATTACGCATGCTTCTAGAAAGAAACCAAACCATTCACTATCCAAAGAAATAACAGTAGAATCCTATAGTCATTTTGAAGAGAGTGATGCAACTCCTGCATTTCCCACCTGACTGATGTTTCTGTAAACAGAAATTCATCTCTATGTCTCAGAAGCCTTGAGAGACTGCTGAACCCAGAGCAGACATGCAAATTAAATGGACTTTGAGACTTTTGATAACTGCAGCACATCACAAAGGCCATTTATCAGTCCAATTTATAAGAAGCATGAACATTGAAATGTATTTAGGAGCATTTCTTGAGTTGGAGTCTTACTTTGTCGCCTAGGCTGGAGTGCAGTGGCACGCTCACAGCCACCCCAGCCTCGATCTGCTGGGTTCAGGCGATTCTTCTGCCTCAGCCTTCCAAGTATCCGGAACTAAAGGCATGTGCTACCATGTCTGGCTTATTTTTTTATTTATTGTAGAGACAAGGTCTCGCCAAGTTGCCCAGGCTGGTCTTGAACCCCTGAACTTAGGCAATCCTCTCGCCTCGGCCTCCCAAAGTGCTTGGGTTACAGACTTGAGCCACTGTGCCTGGCCCTACGAGCATTTCTTTAGTCTAACTGCCATAAAGCAGAATCACTCCATACGGAACACTGTCCTTAGAGAAGCAAAGCACAATAATATAGGAATCAACCTTTAAAATTCTTAAACATTTTGTTTTATAACTTAAAAAAATATGTTTACAATATTTAGAGGGTAGCCTACTTAAATGTTCCAATATATTTTTGATATATTGCCCCTATTCTTTCTGAACAGCTTCAAGAGCAGCTTTTGTCTCCTTAATGTCAGAACAGATTCTGAAGTGCATACTCATCCACTTCACAAACCTAAAACATATTTCACCAAAATATCACTTCCTTTGAAAGCTAGTAGCAACCTCTACTATAAATGACCACTATCTGTAACATTCCAAGAGATTACAATTAAGGTAATCATTTACCTAATTAAGGTTCTATCAGAGCTTTGGAAAAATTCTTTCACTTTAAAACTTGTGGTATAACTTAGATAATTAATGATAGTTGAATGACCTCTTTTAATATCTACAAATATAAGTAGATAATAGTCAAACTCATTTATAGTTTTTTACAATATGAATATATTTTGCTTTCCTTTAAATTTCTCACACTTTAAAATATCCCTATATAAAAGAGTTTACTTCACTGAGATGTATAAGAATATATTCACCTGTTTATGAGAGAGTTCAGTTGAAAATCAGTAGATTCTTGAGGACGTTTAGCAATTACAAAGTACTAAAATTCTGAAAATTATGCTAAGAGAAGTAAAAAACCAAGTTCAATAAGAATTTCTTGTGTATCTATTTTTTAGATTTATGTGTGTAAGGAATATGATCATTTTGTTAATCATAAAATTATATATTTATATAATAATATTATAAAATAAAATTATATATTTATCTCCGTGTGTATAAAGTAGGAAAACCATCTTAAATTTTTCAAGTTTCTCTTATTATCTTCCCATAAACTTATAAACCCAAACCTAGCACTTACAAAGGTTTTGTTTTGCTGTAAAGCAATGAGTTGCTGAATCTAATCCATGACATCATCTTATGCTTCATGGAAATCTAAAACACTCTTGCTAAATTTAGTTAAAGAAGAGAATGTTTTTAATTAAATAGTGAAATCTACCATTTATTTACTCTTTCTTCAGCTCACAAGTTTAAGTACAACTACTTGACGTTGCATATTTTTTGTACACAATTTATAAGATTTCTTTAATGAAAAATGGAATAAAAATTTTTGACAGATTCAATAAATCTCTACTGTTCATAAACTCAGTCTCTGTTGTCTCTCATTTGTGTTTCAATTCCAAATATATATATATTAGCACTTTTTATCTTTAAAAAAATGTGAAGAGGCAAATTTTTCTTCATGCATAATAACCAAACCAAATTACAACCAGCCTGCAATTTATTAAGTTCATACAGAGCATGAATAGTGAATGTACACAATTCAACTTTCTGGTGATCAGATAATAGTCTACAAGATGCATTGCGATATTTACCTGCTGAAAACAATGTTTTCACTTTCAAAGTCTTTTTTTTTTTAGCTCAAATAAAATCTTACTCCATGAGAGGCCTATCTTCAAACTTCATCTCAACAGTGGCTAAGCAGATGTCTGTTTATATTACCTCTGTGATCTATGAAAACAAAATGACCAGCTGAGCCAACAGCATTTTATGAGTGTTCCAAACCCAGGAGATTGGCATATTAAATATCCACATACTAATTGTGACATTAATCTCCAACCATCAGCTGACTAAGGATGTTAGTGTTGCATGGAAGGCATGTTGTAGTTTTAAATCACTGCATCAGTAGCTCATATAGGGCTATATTTTATTAAGACTCCAACAAGGAATGTCATGAAGCAAGGAAAGTATAGCTGAGTATAAATTTTGACAGGAAAAACCTCTGTTTAATATGCAAATTGTATAAGCAGAATATGATAAAACTGTGCCATCTAGATCTCAAAGGACATTATTTATTTTTGACCATCTGGCTATATGAGGGATTTTTTTTTAAACTAAATAGGATATTTTCAGAATAGAAGAATATTTGCTTTTTCCAAACCTTAGTATCTTAAACCATAATGAATAATTCAACTACATTATAGACTATTCTGTCTTCCGAGAATAAACATAGTTTATTCTTTTCTTGGTGTCTCATAATCATTATTATGAACAATAATTACTGTATCTTAGTGCAATGATACTCTGAGTTTCAATTTAGGTATACGAATTTCATTTTATTCACTGATATAGGAACTTATATGTGTGAGTGGCAAATGTGAGTTACCAGGAGAAAAAGTTCTTGCCTTTAAAGACAAACAAGAGAAACAGCTTCTCTAGTGGGGAGAGAATATAAATAGAGAAGAGCATTGCCTTGTAAGAGTTCTTCAGTTAGACATCTGGGCTGATATTTCAGCTCTCTCACTTATTAGCCATGTAGACGGAAGTGAAGTCCTTAACTCCTCAGTAACCACTTGATACAATGAGGAAAACAATAACAGCTACAGCTCTGAGTACAGAGATAAGTGAGACAGTGTTGTGGAGTGCTTCGAGGAGTTCCTGGTACATGTTAGAGATTAATAGTTACTAAGGTGGGGGCAGAAAAGTTAACATGTAATATTGTAGGACAGAAATATAAAGAGGGCTTATAGTATTACACAGGACCTGGTTAGGAAAAGAGAAAGATTTAAAGAATAAAGTAAAAGTAAAATGGGAAGAGATTTGGAAGTGTCCTTCTGAAAAGGTTAATGTGTTCATTAAAAGGATGATGTGACAAGATATTTTATATCTATTGTACATTGTGGTTTATCTTACTAGTAATATAACCCTTATTACATCATTTCTGTGTTACATTTCATAATTATATTCATTGTTTTAGGTCTATGGATTATTTGTAATTCATTTACTTGTTTATTCATTCTCTATCTATCCATCTATCTACTAATCTATCCATTTATTCATTTCATTTTTCAGCAAATAACTATGTGAGTGGGCACCTTAAAGATGACTATGGAATGATTAGTGTTCAATATGAGTTCATATTGAGGTGACACTCAGTCTAAGTAGAGCTTCTTGGAACTTCTACTTATACAGCTGGTATTTTAGAAAATTTAGCTGGAAAATATTACATAATAAGGTAACAGCAATAATATTGCATGGGTTTTGTGGGAGCTTTTTGGAAAAAACCTTTTCTACTTACTTTCTAGTTTTCAATTCTGTTCAACATTAAGTAATACGGTCAAAAAAAATTTCAGTGAAATAGGGCACTACTTGTATTCCTTTAGATAGACCACACACATGAGAAATAGACTTTCTCACAGTAAAGGGCATCTTTGATTATTGGCAAAAATCGGTTCCAGGAGTATTGTTCTAGGCCTGGAGAGACCATCTTATAGATAATGGGTTTGTGCCAGCAGACAGCACTGGTTTTTTCTGAGTGCAACTTAGAAACTATGTGAAGAGATTTTGTGCAGAAATTTCTTCATTAAAAAAAAAAAAAGTACTGAGTAAGGAGAGGCCCTTGGACTTCTCCAGACTCTTGACTTTCAATCTGACTCTATATGGTAAAATGAACATGAAATACAGATAGCTATTTCTGAGTTATAAATCATAAATATGGCTATATCTAAGATATGAAATTGCAATGTTTAAATACAAATCCTACCCAAATCTTAATTGCTCTAAAATGGGAACCATTAAAATGTTACTAATCTGATTTAGTATCATTTTTAAATGGTGAACAGAAGACAAGATTCTCTCTTTCTGTAGGAAATCACTTGCCTCTTTGTATAAAATCAATATGAGGTTATTCATTTGAGCAAATTTCTTCCTTGACCACTCTAATTTTTCACTTAAATGCTGTTATAATAATCTTAACGTGGCTTCCTCAGCCTAGCTATTTTACAGACGATTTAACCCACATAGTTGAACCTAGAAAAATGTTAGCACTTAGGCTGAGATTTCCCAAAAGAATATGCAGTAAAATGTATTAGACACAATTGTGCCATTGTATATTGGGATAAATCACATATTATTAGGTACAACCACACTCTAAGCTTCAACTTTAACTAGTGTAATACCCCTACCTTAAGATATAACAATTTCCTTATCACATAGGAAAACAAACATATTTCTGTCCTCAGCAAAAAATTGGTCAGATAAAACTCAAAGTGTACTTATGAATCAGGAGCAAAGAAGGCAACATTTGTAAGTCTATCATAAATAAACTTAATTATTATTTTGGACTGTATCAATATTAACTAATGGATAGAAGAAAGAAAAGAAAAACATAGTTTCCTTAAGACACATGTGAACAATGTCATTTTTTTGGTGATCACTATGTCTATTATTAATATAAATATTTTAACTGTATTAAGCTGGCATTTCTCAAACTTGCCTTTCTAACACCAAAGATGATTGCTTAAAAGTATAGTTTCACAGGTTTCTACTGTGATTCTATTGTTCTGAAGAATACCCAAGAACTCATAATTCTTACTGTTAGGTAGTAGGAGAAACCTTGCTTTAAACATCTTAAATAAAATACCAATTTATATTAAGATTTATTTCCCCTTACATTCTTTTTCAGTTTAAATGTGAACAAAATATTTACTATATTCAAACTTAGACATTTGAGGAAAATGTAAAAGGATAAAACTAGTGTCTTTTTTCAAAATAGTCTATCGCAAAGGATATGTGGTATATATCTCAAGAGGAATTATATGATAAAGGTCATATTTCCAGCCTTGTCTATATTAAGTCATTCACCATTCATTTACACAGCATATATTACACATCTATTACCAAATAAACACTGTGCCAAATTAGGAGGCTACATGTTTGAGTAAAACTAAGCACGAGTTCTGCTGTCATGGAGTCTTCAGTATCTTTCTACGAGAGAGAAAGCCTTTACAGAAATTAGTAACATAGTATGTATAAAAAGTAGTATGTGTTATAAAAGCAATGGGTATGATTTCATATGTACACAATATGTAAAGAGTTATCTAGTCAGAGGATCCCTTGGAATTTAAAATACAGATGCCAGTGACCAAGCTTTGGCAAAACAATGCAGCTAACAGTAATGACAAAGTGATAGTCATGAGTTAATTAAGTTAAAGAATAAGAGAATAATGGTGTTAGTGACTACCAGCTAACAACTTTTTTTTTTTTTTTTTTTTTTTTGGAGGGGAGACATGAGGCAACATTTCAAAAGACAATAAACATTTTAAACACATTATAACTCATGTTTACAACAGCAATCATCTCTACTTTCCTACTCATTTTTTTTTACCTTTTTACATTTATTTATTGTCTGTTAAATACACAATGAGACTCTCTGTCAATGAAACTAACCATCTTGCTCTAATGCATCCTCTCTACCAAACCTTCAGAGGTCCTGGCCCTTCCCATCACAGGTTGGAAGTTGTCTCTTCTGCTTTGCACCCTCTTTCCCCTTTACCCAATAAGCATGTTGCTTTATTTCACCAAAAGATCCACTATAGCTTTACCATTTAGTTAAAAACTTAACCTCCAATAGATTAACTTTGTGTTAACAGAGTTCGCTCAACTAAAAAGAAAGAGTATATCTTGCTTATGGAGTTCCATGAAAGTTGAATGAGATAGTGAATCTGAGGGGCTCCTTGCAGTTCCTGAATATCATAGTTCTCAATGTTTATCAGTTAAACTGAAATGCAACTTATCTGGGCATGATGTGCTTTATCCAGTTTCCACTTGATATCTAGATTAAAAATTAGTAAGAATGATATAAAATGTTGAAGAGAAAATTAACAATTTAATGCAGATTAGGTCAAAATTATAAAGATTCAGTGCTCTAAGCTGTATAATGAATGCTATCACATTACTATAAAAAGACACATGGTTTGCTGTTTTAATCCAAGTTAAGTGAAGATAGACTTGTTCAAGTAATGTGCAATAATAACACCCGTCACTATTTACTGAAAGATTGAGTGATTAGCTTTTAAATAATCTGTCACTTTTACTTTTAATATTAGAGATGGGCAAAAATATTCTTCATAAAAGAAAGGATGTAAAATTTCCACTTACTTCCTTGAGTTAGCTAATTAAAAAAGAAAGAAAAGCTGACCTACATATGAAGATGTAGAAGAATGGCAGAAGAGAAAAATCCAAGAGCCATTATACTGAAGGAGAATGGAGCATCATGAAAGAGTTAAAAACACAATGTACACATTTTGCTTTGCTATAACTAATATTTCTTTGATATCTCAGAGCTACACTAAAAAGAGGTGATCTGTCAAAGTACATAGAAATTAAAAGAATATCTCTTTAATTTATGTTTTGTTATAAAGTTGAAAGTTTTCCAAGATGGAAGCAATAATTCCAGAAAAAAAAATTTGAGCAGCAGTAATAAATGAAGGTGACTTTAATAGTCTACTGATGAGTACAATATGACATTAGTAAGAATAAGAAAAAAACAGCTATGAAGTTCTGTTTGTGGTTAATAAACTTCAACTTCCTGTAAGAGAAAAACCTACACTCAGTGAAACCCTGAGGGAAATCATAGACACTATTAAGTGAAAGAAATTCTTGTTATTCCTTCCTTCTCCTTACCTGCTGCCTTTGAAAGAAATAATATTGTTTGATTATAGCCAACCCAGTTCAGTGTTCCTGATCTGGAGCCAGACTCCAGGGGCTCAAACCCCAGCCCTGCTACTTTCTAACTCCGTGATTTAAATGCTGAGCTTCAGTTTTATCATTGTTAATGTGGCCATAACAATGGTTTTCTTATCCACTGATTAATCATAAAGAAGTATACTAGTGTATATAAAGCACATAGCACAATGTCTGGTATATATTAAACACTAAACGAATGCCATGTGTTATTTCTGTGATTATAGCCTTTTAAAAACTACAGACATGCCAAAAACTACACTAAAAAGTCTCTGAAAGACTTCTAATTTCCAGTCTGGCAAAGAAGAAGATTTGACACTATTCTAACAAGTAAAAATCTTGAGTTGGTTATTCTGGGACTTTTGCCTCTCTGTGTACATTTTAGAATCTGTTTGCTGATATCTACAAAATAACTTGCTGGGATTTAAATTGGAATTGTGTTTAATCTATAGAGTAAGTTGGAAAGAACCGACATCTTGATAATACTGAGCCTCCCTAGCCATGAATATCTCTATTTATTTAGTTCTTTGATTTCTTTTCTCAGAGTTCTTATATGTAGTCTTATTTATGGCCACTTTAATCATCATTACCAAAACTTGGAAGCAACCAAGATTCCCTTCAGTAGACAAATGGATAAGTAAACTAAGGTACATACAGATAATCTAATATTATTCAGCTCTAAAAAGAAATGGGTTATCAAGCCATGAAAAGACATGGAGGAACCTAAAATCCATATAACCAAGTAAAACAAACCACCAGAGGTTGAAGGAGGGAAGGATAAACCGGCAGAGAACAGATGATTTTCAGGGTAGTGGAACTTCTCTATATAATGTCATAATTGTGGACATATATCATTACACATTTGTCAAAAGTCATAGAATATACAACATCAAGAATGAGCCCTAATATAAATTATGGACTTTGGTTAATAATAATATGTCAATGTAGATACATTAATTATAGTAAAGGTAGCACTCTTGTAAGGAATATTGACAATATGGGAGGGGGATGTGCAGGGAGTATATGGGAAACCTCTGTACCTTACACTCAATTTTGCTGTGACTTTAAAACTGCTCAAGAAATTAAAATCTATTTTTTAAAGGGCCTCTGAAATGACACAAGGTGATGAATAGAAGATGAACTCAATATACAGGCAGCATGATGGCTGGTGGTATGATTTGATATGTGTAATAAGCTGCAGTTGAGGGGACATCAGTCACAAAGCTATTAGAAATTTAATTCTGTCAAAAACCATTTGAGTTTGGAAGAGGACTCAGAACCTCAGATGAGACTGCAACCCTAGCAAACACCTTGATTTCAGCTTAATAAGACACTAAGCAGAAAAGCCATCTAATCAATACTTGGACTCCTGATCCATAGAAATAGTCAGATAATGAATTTGTGTTGTTTCAAGTTACTAAGTTGATTTTTATTTGTATCAATAAAAAACTAATAACTCAGGTCCGGGATATAGATTTTGAGTCAAAGAGAGAAGAGATGAGACATCTCTGATGTGTTTGAGTTATTATTTCTTTAGCTCTTTTCTTGGGAGTACCATTGTAAGTTTCCACTTTGATACTTCTTTTGGAATTAAGTTTATGGAAAAATTTAAGCAACTGATGTTTTCAGAGGTCTGAGGTTGCCCCATACTCATGGTGGAGGTGGTGGGAGGGGCAAAATAATAATAAGAACTTCGAAGCCTACTTAGTCTAGGAAACCCTTGTGGCTCCAAACTTAATTTAGCTAAATTCACTCAGGTTGAGAATTTCAAATAGGAATTTGGGACTATAGGCCATGTAATCACAAAACAATATCACAGGAAGGATCTTACATGTCTAGGTCCTTCTTCATCTACAGTTTATGTGACAGCCTTCCTGTCTTTGTCATCGCTTGAGCATCTTTCTAGGTATCTATTGTTCAGAAGCCAATTGTTTCTTAATAGTATGTGTGCTGTTGGAGGCAGGGAAGGCCCTAACAGAATTAGTTGGAGTTTCTTTCGAATAACCTTATGCTGCCAGCTTTCTCTCCCTCCCTCCTCCACTTCCTTCTTCTCTCTCTCTTTCTCTGTTTCTCCCCTACATTGCTAGAATACCAGCAATATCCTCAGTACCACCAGAAATGGTCTTTTTATCTCTAATATTCCAAAGTCTTGCCACTAGCTCTGCTAAATTTTCAGAACTAATATCTTGAGTCTGGTATATATTTTCAAATGTAGGTCTTAGATAACCCAAACTCTATAAACTTTTTTAGTTTTCTGAACTCAATCCCCTTTATAGATACATTGAGCATATTCCAACTGTTATTTGTTGGGAGACAATTTTCTATGATTCTTTTGTGTTTTTTCACTTTGGGGCATTAATAGCCAATTTGCTCCAGAAGAATCTTTTTAGGAATGCTTGTATATGCAGAGTCAGAGAAAGATAATGAAGACTTCATCTGAAGAAAATTTATATATTTTATTTGCTTCCATGGGTAGAGACATCTTTCTTCCCAGAGACACCCCACAATAATAAAGATGGAAACATTTTTCTCCCCTCCTGGGAGCAGATTTGTTTTCCTATGCATTTGCTTGCACCATATACCCTCACAATGATTTTCTGGCCTTGGCTTAACTTGTGTACATTTTCCAATTTACTTTATCTTCTCTGGGTTTCAGTCTCTGATTTGTAAAATCTTAGTGGAAATGGAAGATTAATTGAGTCTTTGTGGATATTAAAAGTAATTAATAGTAAATATTTAATACATATTGAAATCACTTAATTTTCAGTGCATTTCATTTTATTTGATTAGAGATATTTAAAAACTTAATAATTACATTTTCCAACTCTAAATTACAACTTTGTGATAGTATTTCTTTACAGAAATAAATACTTCAATCAGATTAAAATGCTTCATATATTTAAAAATTGCAAAATTTAATTATCTTCCTATTTGCTGCAAAGTTTATAGAGTCATTTATTTTCCCTCTACTTTTAGTCAAAGTTTTACAATTTCTAACATGTCTTTAAGTTTGTGACAGGTACATGCATATCATGATTTTCCCAATAATCTGCCTTCTCCAAGTTTGGTTGAAGATTCTGGTCCTGTTATTATCTGAGAGGTTTTTGCTTGTCATATGTTGATTCGGTTGATCCAAGCAAAAGACTGCTTTTAATTAATATTATGGAGTCTTCTTTTGTAAGAGAGAGAATAGTAGCAATTATAAAACATCTGGAGAAAACAAAATACAGAAACAGTGCATATGGAATGCATGCAAATATGAAGGGTCGGTTTGAGGGGCAGAGGCTCTCATGTAGGTTGTACATAAAGATGTGGAATTCACTGAATATGTGCTATATTACCAGCTTGAAAAATAAGAATGTAAATTTGTTTATTGGAACAATGCAAGATGAAATTTAAATGAGAAAATGCAAAGGGTAAAGAAAAGTAAGCTTTTTTGATGGCTCTAATTGCAAATCTGAGAGGACTGGGGATGGTTATTAATGAGAACAAATAAAGCTCACAGTACTCACGAACCAGTCAAAAGCACCTAGATAAACATACCACACCAAAATCCATAATCAATAACTTTTTATAATACATGAAGATCAATCATTTCATTCAGAATAATTAACCAAAAGAGAACTTGTGACTGAATAAACAGTAAGGGTACATCTGGAATTAGAAGAGTTTTATGCAAAGATACCAAATTATTTTTAAAATTAGGCTATGGGGAAGTAAAATTCTTAAAAAAAAGAGCAGGATGATTTTGCATACCCCTTAAATAGCTTGTATTATGTGTTAACTAATGATGTGCTTCCTCAAAATAAAACAACTCTGAAATATTACCCCAAAGAAAATGGACCTTAGTTCCCAGGTTTGCTCAATCTCTACTTGGGCCCTGGAAATTCAAGTAGTTTTACCTGATCTAGAGGGTTTCCTTATCTTTTATTCATCATCGATCCTTCTTTTTTGGAGAAAAGACTTAATGATGGAAGTATTCATGTTGTCAATAACCAAAGTTAACTCTGCCTGTGAAGAGTTTGAAAGCTGTGTAGTTTGATTAAAGATATACCAAGTTATAGTTGGTTAGTAGTTCCTATACAGAACCTTGTATTTTGATGGGATACAGCCTGTTTGAAAGATTAGGGATGGGCTACCAGTCAGATGAGACACCCCAGCCTAGCACATCAAAGAAAGTGATATAGGTGTAGTTGACTACATTTAGTTGTCCTACTGCCATGTTTGAAGTTTCCCAGGAGAAAGGGAGGCAGGAAAAATATTGCAGATATATTTGTATTCTCTCTCTTTCTCATTCTCCGTCTGATATACTCCACAGGATCTATTGTGTATATACAATTGGGGAAAAAAATCTTTAGATGATTATAAGCCCAGATCTCCCTTATTCTTTTCCTTCTCACTCTTACTGAGAACTCCTGACTTAAAGGCTGGGCAGTGGCTTTTAAAATGTAAACCCTTTAAGACTCAGCAATATTGTTGCATGTGTCAATAGTTCATTATTTTTATTACTGTGTAATATTCCATTGTATGAATATACCATAATGTGCTTACCCATGCACATGATGGACATTTGAGTTGTTTTAAGTTGGAGGTATTACAAATAAAGTTGCTATGAGAATTCATAAAGGAGCTATGTCCTGAAGGAACTATTTCTTCCTTTTATTCCTTCATCTCTGCCATGTGAACACTCCTCCTCCTAAGGCAGCTAGTTTGCTTCTGTTCTCTTCTCTCGTACAAGTGTTGATGTGGACATAGGCTTTTATTTATCTTGGGTAAATACCCTGGAGTACAGTGAGTGGGTCATGTGGCAGGTAGATGTTTAACTTTAACTTTTGAAGATATAGTCAAGCAGTTTTTCAAAGTGGCTGTACCCATTATACATTGTTATTCCAGTGTAGGAAAATTTTAGTTGCTTTGCCTTGCCAGCACATGATATGATCATCACTCATTTTAATTTTATTAATTCAAATAAGTATATGGCAGTATCATGATCATTTTAACTTTCCTGATGATTACAGATGCTGAACATCTTTTCGTCTGTTTATTAACTATTCATATAACTCTATATACTATCTGAGTCCATTTATTCATTCTAGATCTTATAAATAAAGTTATCATGACAGAGAGCAAGTCAGTGGTTAACTGAGGACAGCACAGAAGGAGGGATTGATTGCAAGGGGCATAAGGAAACTTTTCAGAGTTATGGGCTATACAGGTATAGACAAATATCAAAACTAATTACATTATATACTTTAAATATGTGCAGATTTTTGTATTTCAATTATAACTCAATTAAGTTATTTAAAAAAACTTTAAATCTTTATTAGAAAGTATAGACATTGTTAAATGTAGTTCACTAATTGGTTAGCAGTTCCTATGAAGAACCTTGTATTTTGATGGGATGCAGCCTGTATGAAAGATTAAGGATGGGCTACTAATCAGAAGAGATATCCTACCCCAGCACATCTTTCGTAAAGAGAAAATTAGGAAACTAGCTACCTCATGAAAGGAGAGTGGTCACACAGAAGAGAGAGACACTGGAATAAAAAGGAGGAGATGGTTCCTTCAGGACACAGCTCCTTTATAATTTTTCTGCACGATAGACACTGTCTGAATGTAGAGCTCCCCTTCCTTATCATTCTCCATTTTAGAGGGGTTATTTTTTGAAGTGTACTGATAGAGGAGTAAAAAGAGAAACTTTTAGAAGGTAGTCTACTTGGTTACTGGTCTTCTAATTCATCCTGCTCTTAATCCCTTTAGGATTAACTCAAAGAAAGCATTCTATATAATGGACTCAAATACTTATATTAGGATCATTGGAGTGAAATGGTATAATAGTTTGGACAGATCATAAGACCTGGAGTTAGTTAGGCTTGTGTTTGAATCCTAGTTTTACCAGTCACGCGATACTAGATAAAGTACATACTACATTAAAGCTTCACTTTTCAGCTGTAAAATAATAATATTGATTAGTTAAATGATATAATATATAAAAATCCTGCTTGTTCAGAAAATCTTATTTTATTTCTTATAGGTAACTTTGAACTTTCTAAAGCTAGAACCAATGTATTTAATTTTTAAATTTTGTGTTTATTTAACAAAAAATTTAGGATTGCCTTGAAGCATAACATTTCTTTATTTTTAACCAAAAAGCCTAATCACTAGATGCTTTGAATTTATCTTTCATCTCTACATTTCTAGTCTGTGTCTTCAGAAACAATCATGATATTTCTTCTGTTTGTTAATAATTATACCTTTAAACAACAACAAAAAAATGGAAACAAAGTATTTAATGTAATAGCAGTAATGTGAACCAAACTGATAAAATAGAAAACATAGGATGTGTCATATTTATAACTATAATATGGTATAACACAGTAGTCTTCTAAACACAAAAGGTAAGTTTCATCTTGAAGTAATATCATGTTCTCTTTCATGCAGTCAATGACAAACATTATTTTCTTATTTATATGCCAAAGTTTTAAATGCTGGAAAAATTTTAATGCATAAATTTCCAGGTATTAATTTTGCAAAATTCCTCTTATTTTTCTGAATTTTAGGGATTATGTTTGATATTAAATTAAAATGCTCTTGAGATTATAATCAGTTTAATTTCTAAGAAGCTCTCTTATGAGTCTCAAATAGGGTTGACAACAGAGCTCTTTTATCTACTGCATATATAGTATAATAAGGAGAAAACTGTAATTTATATATTTCACTAAATGCTTTCTGAAAGCAGGACCCAATTATCAAAGGTTTCTTTACTACTTACAGTGTAGTATTCAAGCCTTTCTTTGTTTTACGTGTGTTGTATGCAAGAGTAAATGGTTGCATAGGTTGGCATGGGCTGCCCCCTATTGGAGAATGGCAAAGCAATGGATTCATGAGCCTGGCATTACCTCAACAAGCCTTCATTGTTTTTCAGCTCTGTTCAAGAATTTAGGAATAAGATAATTTAACTTAAGCTTTCATATTTCATGTCCACCCTAGACTACTTTCCAAGACATTAAAGCAAGTTACAAACTAGCCCACAAACATATGCATCTATAAGAAAGGTGTCTTGTTTTTGCAGTTTCCACCCCATACTTGTGTTCTTTGTCTTATACTTACTCACATAATCTGCTACTTTTCTCGATTAATGATTCCATCTGCTTTAGACTTTTTTTTCCTGTTTTAATTTTAAAGATGTGGGATATAATTCAGGATTTGGTACAAAACTTCCTTTTCTTTGTACTTATTTTTCTCTCTCTGAGCACACAAACATGCTTTTCTATTTTGAGCAGAGCTCTATCACAGTCTTTCTTTTCAAAGTGAATACATGTCTGCATTGGCCACTACTCTGTTCCCTATGCCTTATTATATAGTACTGCTTTTCTCACTCTACCAAAACTATTCTCAAGGTCACCACTGTTTGATCTACTTTTGCTACATTTAATATTCATGTTTCTATTCTTGCTCTTCATGAGCTATTTGCAGCATTGACATGGTTTTCTTTTTCAGTTTCAGAACACAGATCTGTTTTCCTCCCTTCTTAAATTTCACCTTCACATTGACCTCTTTATAAATGGACATACCCTTGAATCATCATTTCGTCTCCTTCCTTTTTGTTCTGCACTGTTTTTGCTCTTTATTTTCATCTGTTCATCCATCGCACCTCTGTGAATGAATATCATACCCACCATCCTCAACTACATTTCACCATGTTTTCTGGAGCCTGATGGTCATCATTTAGAAAGCTCAGTGGTGTCTTTTCCTCAAACTGCCTCCGGCTCTTAATTTCCATATTTTTGACATTTTATACATTACTCAGGCTCATACTCCTAGACTGATCTTGATTTATTTCACCTTCCTATTCCTTATCACCCAGTCTGTTAAAAGTCTTAAATCTCCTTGAAAAATGTTTTCTTTTCTAAAGCAACCCTTCTTTTGTTTCTATTCCCATAGCTACAATCCTAGGTAGGATTCTTAACACGTGATGCCCAAATAATAACTGTCTCCTACCTGAACTCCCCGAAGCACATTCTCTTCATTCAAAGTGATTCAAACAATTTCATAAGCCCTACCTTTCTAACCTAATGCTTGTTTCTATATTTGCCCTTTGCTTAAAAACTTTCACATTACTGGCATTTCAGAGTTTTATAGAGTCAAAAGAAAATGAAGCTTGGAAAGTAAGTTAGGAATCATGTATTCCTACCTGCTCATTTTATTAATGAAGAAACTTAGGCCTAAACAATTTATATGGCTTACCAGAGGTTGCAAAGCTAGTCAGTAGCAAACTAGAATTTAGGCTTCATATGCATCAGTTGAATTTTCTGTGCAATTGTATACTTTTCTGTCAACAGGATAAATATAAATCCCTTATACCAGCACCTAAGACCTTCTGTAATCTGAGTTCTAGAAAACTTTCTACACATGGTACTCAGTACGTCAGTCTGGTCTATTTATTGGCTTTTAAACACACCTGCACAAGACTAACTCTGTGTCTCTTCTCATATTATTTTTGCATGGAATAATTTCTTTTTTTTTTTTTTTTACTTTCTTAAGTCTTACCTTTACTGTAGCAGTCTCATATATGTCTTCTACCCTCCATTAAGTCTTTCCATTAATTCCTATCATGTTAATTATTTCTTCTGAGTTATTGCAGCAATAATTATGCTTTCTTTCTTAAATTCGATTCATATAATTTAATATTTGTTAATAAAATTGGGGATTTTTTTCATAACAGCTTGTGTTTCTCTTTTATTGATAGCAACTTTGTAATGTGAGAGACTGTTTTTAGTCCTGAGGACAGGTACTGTCAAAGGTTCTGACTTGGGATTCTAAAACTTGAAATTATTGGGTTCTTTTCCCTTCAAAAATTGCGACATATTTCTTTTTCATTTAACACAAAGTGATTTGGATGTGTTGCTACTTGCCAAATAAAGTATTTTAATTGAAACATCTCTGTGCTCTGGCCTATAAGACCTTTACATCTGTAAGAGATGTTATTAGTCTTGCATAACTTTCTGTTCTAAACACCTAACACAAAGTGTTACCCATAATAGGAATGTAATAAAATTTATTGATAGTTGCATTGTAATTTACATAGGTTTATATTCAAAGTTTTATTATTTCTATGATATTTCCATACTCCTTAGTAACTTCCAGAAATGTCTAATGGGTCCACTAGTACTTCCCAGAATCCCACTAGACTCAAACCAAATGTGCTTATGTATTGATGTGTGCATACATATATTGTTTTAGTAGACAAGCTTCCAGCAATTGTTAGAGAATAATCATTGCAATGTCGAATACATTGCCTAACACAATGTCTAATACATTCAAATCCTGGGACTTCTTGGGAATCTATGCCACTATAAAGTAAATGAAAAAATTTGTGAGATTAGTATTAGAGAAGTGATTGACCACTCTTTGTACCCACTTTTATCAGTATGCCACTCTCTATTTTCTACCCCAGACTTCCTGCTTTGGGCAATCTGTATGAAGTGCTTATACCCAAACTCATAGAACTGACATATGGTACGATCATTTTATACATCAAAATATATTGGTTCAATACTGTTAATGTCTGTTTGTGTTTATTCCCAAATGTCTAGGATGGAAAATAATTAATAGATGCTAATATCTTAATAGGACAGAGAAAAAAAACATTGCACACACCCATCATGGCTCTCCTCCTTTTTTTATTATATATCTTTTACTTTAAAGATGTGGGGTACAATTCAGAATTAGGTATACAAGTAGGCATCATACAGGTAAAGTTTGAGCCTCCCTTTGGCCCCCACTTTGCCTAGTTTAAGATCAAGTACCCTTATTGATGTTGTTCCCTCCCTGAGCCCGGCAGTATCCTGCTACTGCCAATCCCTTTCTTATATTATTGTGGTAAATGCTCAGGTTCCACTTATGAGTGAGAACATGTGGTATTCTGTTCTCTCTTTCTGTGATAGATCACTGAGTATTATTGACTCTAAATACATTCAAGTTGCTGCGAAGTTCGTATGTTTGTCCCTCTTTATGACCTTGAACTATTCCATTGTTTATACACCACATTATTTTTATCCAGTTCAGTTTCCATGGGCAGCATAGTTATTTCCATGTTGTTGCTATTGTGAATAGTGCTGCAATAAACATATGTGTGCAGGTATCTTTTGTGTAGAATACTTTGAGTTCCTCTGAGTGCATTCCCAGTAGGGAGATGCTGGGTCATATGGAAGGTCAATTTCTAGTTCTTTCTGAAATCACCATACTGTTTTCCAAGAGGTTGAACTAATTTGCATTCCCACCAGCAGTATGGACAGGTTCCCTTTTCTCCACATCCTCATCAGGGACTGTTATTGTTTTACTAATGATGGCCATTCTTACTGGGGCTAGATGGTATCTCAATGTGATTTTGATTAGCATTTTTCTGATGCTTAGTAAAACTGAGCACTTTTTCATGTGCCAGTTGGCTGCCCATATATATTCTTCTGAGAAGTGTCTATTCATGTTTTTGTTCACTTTTTAATGGGACTATTTTTTTTCCTTTAGGCACATTTGATTTCCTTGTAGATCCTGGATGTTAGGCCTTTGTCAGATTTATATTTGGCAAATATTTTTTTACCATTCGGTGGGCTGTCTCCCCACTCTCTTGATGGTTTCTTTTGCTTTGCAGAATCTTTTCAGTTTAATAAGGTCCAACTTTCCTTTCTGTTATGGCATGGATATGTGGGCTTTTGATAAGGAATTGGTTGCTTACTTCAATTTCCTTAAGGGTATCTCCTGTGTTTTCTAAGATTCTCATAATTTTAGGTTTTACATTGAGGTCTTTGATACATTTGGAGTTGATTTTTGTGTATGGTGATAGGTAGGGAGGTAAGGGGTCCTTTTTCAGTCTTCTGCTTGTTGTCAACCTGTTTTCCTTTCACCATTTACTCAATAGGTTCTCCTTTCCCCAGTGGTTGTTGCTAGAGGCTTTGTCAAAGATGAGTTGGTTGAAGAACTGAGGTTTTGCTTCTGGAGTCTCTACCCTGTTCCATTGGTCCATGTGCTGTTTTTGTACCAATACCAGGCTGTTTTGTTTATTGTAGCCTTATAGTAAAGTTTAATGTCTGGAAGTCTGATACTTCCTACTTTGTTTCTTTTGCTAAGGATTGTTTGACTTTTTGCAGTTGTTTATCTTTCCATATGAATTTCTGCATTGTCATTTCCAGGTCTGAGAAGAATGATGTTGGTAATTTAATGGGTATTGCGATGAAACTGCATACTGCCTTTGGTAGGATGGACATCTTAACAATGTTGATTCTTCCTATCCATGAACTTGATAAATTTTTCCATTTGTTTGTGTCTTCTTGGATTTCTTTGAGCAGTGTTTTGTAGTTTTCATTGTAAAGATCTTTCATTTCTCTGATTAAGATGCCGAGGTATTTCATTTTGTTGTTGTTGTTGCTATTGTGAATGGGATTGTGGTTTTTATTTGGTTCTCTGCCTGTTTGTTTTTGGTATATAAGAATGCGACTGTCTTTTGCACATTTATTTTATACCCTGAAACTTTGCCAAATTTCTTTGTCAGTGCAAGGAGGTTTATGACAGATTCTCTTGGATTTCATCAGCAAAGAAATAATTTAACTTATTTTCCCATTTGGATACCTCTGTACCCCTGATTTCCTTCTCTTGGCTAATTGTTATTGCTAAGACTTCCAACACAATATTGAACAGGAGGAGTGAGAGTGGGCAGCCTTGTCTTGTCTGGTTTTCAGGGGAAATGCTTCCAGTTTCTGTCCATTTAGCAATATGCTGGCTGTGGGATCGTAGATGGTGCTTGCCATTTTGAGGCATGTTCCTTCTATGCCTACCTAGGTGTTCAAGACTTTTATGAAGGAGGGATGTTGAGTTTTATCAACTGTTTTTCTGCATCTAATGATACAAACATGTGGTTCTTGTTTTTACATCTGTCTCCTCCATTAAAAAAATACTTGTATTATTCCTTTTCTGTATTAACACAGAAAATGACAAATACAAATTTCACAGCAAATGGGATATTATATTAACACATGGGCAAATGTTTAGTAATGTAAGCATTGATTTATCATTCCACATATGCTTTATTCTTCTTTTATTTCTTTATTATAGCTTTGATGTCTTGTTTAAAACCACATCTCCTCCAGTCTTACACTATGTGCTGTATTAGACAATATTCCAAAGAAACAGACTAATAGGATGTGGTCTATTTCTAACTAATACTTCACAAAAACATCTAGACTCATGTTTGACCAAATATTTGGGCACCATAGCCTAGCCAAATTGACATAAACATATATATATGATTTATTTTAAGAAATTGGTTCATATGATTATGAGGGCTAAGTCCAAACTTCCGAGTATGCTGGGCACCACAGTCTAGCCAAATTGACATAAATATATAAGATGAAAGAATTATTTTAAGAAATTGGTTCATATGATTATGTGGGCTGACAAGTCCAGAGTAGGCTGGCAGCCAAAAACTTCTCAGTTAATATTGTATTCTTGAGACCCGAAGCTGGAATGGAACCTCATGTAAAATTCCTTTCTATTTGGGTGATCTCAGTCTTTGCTTTTGTTTTGTTTTGTTTTGTTTTTTGTTTTGTTTTTTGCTCTTACCTTGCTAAGCCATGTGCTCTTTGAGCTATGACCAGGCCATTTTGTTTTGTTTTGTCTTTTAATTTAATTTAATTTTAAAGATGTGGGGTACAATTCAGGGTTAGGTACACAAATGTTGATTATGCAGGTACCCTTGTTGATGAGATGTGCCCCTCCCTCCCCTAGCAGTTTCTCTCAACTACCAATCCCATTCCCTCTCCCCTGGCAGTTTCCCACTACTGCTAATACCTTTTTTTAAATAGTATTATGATAATTGTTCAAGGTCCACTTATGAGGAGAATATATGGTACTCTATTTTTTGTTTCTATGATGGATCACTGAGTATGACAGACTCCTAGCATCTACAAGGAACTCAAATGCGCCGAAAGGAAAAAAAAAAAACCAGCCCGATTAAAAAGTGGTAAAAAGGGCATCAATAGACATTTCTCAAAAGAAGATATATAGGCAGACAATAGACATGTGAAAAAGTGCTCAGCCTCACTAATCATCAGAGAAATGCAAATCAAAACCACATTGAGACACTACCTAACCCCAGTAAGAATAGCCCTCATTAACAAACAACAACACATGCCAGCGAGGATGCAGAGAAAAAGGAACGCTTCTACACTGCTGGTGGAAATGCAAATTAGCGCAACCTCTTTGGAAGACAGTGTGGCGATTTCTGAAAAAATTTGAAATTGCCCTTCCATATGAGCCAGTCATTCCCCTATTGAGAATATACCCAGAGGAACTGGGTATATTTATCTACAAAAAAGATACCTGCACACATGTTGCAGCTCTAGTCTTTGCTCTTAAAGCCTTCTATCAATTAGATGTAGCTCATTCATGATATGACGTGCAATGAGCTGTACTCAAAGTCTATCAATTAAAATGTTCATCACATCTAAAAAATGTGTCACAAAAACATCTAGACTTGTGTTTGATCGAACAATTGGGCACCTCAGCCTAGCCAAATTGACACATAAAATAGAATATCTCCTTATCTTTGGATAGAGTTGACTCTACACCTGGTCCCAAGAGTCAGTTTGTGGCTTAATCCCATCCAAGACACATTAATTGGTTAAGGGATGAATATAAAACCCAATTCATCAAGATATAGGCAAGACAGAAATTCTGTTTATAATGTTAGTGAAAACAACAAAATAGACTTATCAGATGAATTAGGAACATTGAAGTATAGCATATAACTAGTGGTGGCTATTTTGTCAGCCTGGAAATTAATCTTACAAAAATAACAGAACTGAAATAGAGAAGAAAAACCTGTTGACATTATTATGCTTGTGGATTCAGTTGTATCTGAGGCAAAACTTACTTATGAACCTTTCACTGACATAAATCAATTAACTCACTTTTTGCCTACATAAATTTTGTTTTTGTTTTTTTTTTTGTAACTTGAAAGCTGATGTAGGCTTTACTGTAAGGTAAAATATATCACATATACTAACTGGAAAGAAAAGCAACACTTTCAGAGATATGCATTGCTTTATTAATGGCTTTATTCTCAAACATAAAGTATCAAAATAATTTTTGTTTCTGATCATATATTGTTGCTTAGCTCCAAAATATATGTAGTTAAATGTATTTAATTGCTTCAGCATAGACATTTTTTGCATTTTATTATTGTTTATGTTTGTATACGTTGTTCATAAAATAGAAAGATTTGTTTTCACTTTGCAATTGCCAAGTAATAATTTATTTACATTTGAATGATTAAACTCTCTGTGACAAATAAGATTTATAAACAATTTTAAATGAAGAAAAAGGCATAGGTAGGTGACTTCAAGTAATAACAAATGTATTAAGAGTACAAATTAAAACTTTTACATTTTTAATTACTCAAAATAGCAATAAGAAAAATGGATAGCCACACACAAAAGAATGAAGTTCAGACAATACATAAAAGTTTACTCAAAATGAATTATAGACCTGAATTTAAGAACTGAACTGAATTTAAACCTTTAGAAGAAAACAAAAGTAATCTTAATAATTTTAGATTAGGCAATGGTTTCTTAGCTATGACACCAACAGCAAATATAGCAACAAAAAACTAGATAAATTGAACTACACCAAAATTGTAATGTTTGTGTGTCAGAGGATGCTATCAAGAAAGTCAAAAAACAGCATACAGAATGAGAGATATAATTTGCAAATCATTTATCTGATATAGGACTTGTATCCAGAACATATAATGAACATTTAAAACTCAATAATAAAAAGAGAACTCAACTTAAAAATGGGCAAGGATTTGGATAGATATTTTTGGAAAGATATACAAGTGATCAATAAAAAAAATAAGAAAAAATGCTCAGCATCATTAACCATTACAGAAATGAAAATCAAAACTACCATGAGATAGCACTTAAATAGAGTGGCTACAATTAAAACCATAGACAATAACAAGTGTTAGTGAGGAAGTAAAGAAAATGGAATCCTTACAACCTGCTAGTGGGAATGCAAAATGGTAGAGCCACTGTGGAAAATGGTTTGGCAGTCCTTGGTAATTAAATATAGAGCTGCCATATGAACCAGCAATTGCATTCCTATTATTCTATCCAAGAGAAGAGAAAGCACACATCCACACAAGAACTTGTGCATAAATGTTCATTGCAGCATTATTCATGATAACCAAAGAGTGGAAACAATGCAAATATTCATCAACTGATGAACGGATAAATAAAATATGGTATATTTGTACAATGGAGAATCATTTAGCAAACAAAAAAATCGAAATATTGGTACATGGAACAATCCTTATTGTCAAGAGTTGAATCTTGAAAACATTATGGTAAGAAGCCAATCATATGATTCTCCCTCTATAAAATATCCAGAATAGGCAAATCTACAGAGATAGAATGTAGATTAACAATTGATCAGGGTGAGAGACTAGGAGTGGGTGATAATGCTGACTAACTGCTAATAAGTGCAGGCTTTCTTTTAGGGTGGAAGGAAATGTTCTAACATTATATTGTGATGATGGTTACACAAGTATGAATATACTAAAAAAATGCTGAATTGGAGATGGGAGGAGCAAGATGGTCAACAAGAAGCAGCTAGTGTAAGTCTCTTCCACACGTGAACGAAAATAGACAGAGTGCCTCAGTATGCAGAGAGGAATGAGAACATTAGCATATCCTTTGACTCACCAAATAAGTGACATGTCCCACAGTGTGCAAAGAAAAGAGAAAATGATTGGAACAAAGGTGGGAACTAGGCAGACTTGTCTGGATCACCGCACAAACCACAAGCAACCTCTGGATGCAGAGAAGAGTAAGGGGAATTCAGGGGATCTTTGTTCCTGCCACAGACATAGAACCCCTCTGAACCTTTCAGAACTCCAGTCCTTTACAGGAAACTGCCTTATATGCAACTGTCCTCTACTGAGACCCATGCGGAATGGTGCAGGCAAAAAATTCCCTAAGTAGCTCAAGCTGCTATTTCCCAGGAATGCACCCCTTGCTGGTGGCTACATTCTAGTTGACCTGTGTGGAAATGGGAAGTCCTGATGCTTTCATTTACCCAAAGGGCAAATTCTGCTGTGACACATACTTTATGTCTGGAGTGAGCTGCTACGATAAGACCTGGGGCCAACTGCATTTTTATATTCTGAACACAGATTGCCTGAGACAAAGGCAGGGGAACTAGGTGGGACTCATTGCTCTATCAACTCCTCACTCCCTATTTGAACTCTTGTGCAGCCTCTGTGCAATACTGCAGCATTGCCCCAGTGGCCAGGGACTCCTTCTCAATTCCCACTGGTGTAGCGAATTATGCATACAGATAGGAAGTTCAAGTGCTTTTCTCCCCAATGTCCTCCAAAAGCTCAATACAGACAGTAGACTTTTATGTTCTCCACAGTCTTGCCCATCACTGAAGTCATCTGTATACTTCCTTGGTACAACATAGGCCAAGCAGAAGGCCTACAGCCATCGCTGCAACTAGCTCTCTCCTACAAGTACCATCTTGTGGCCAGAAGTCAGCTGACACAACCTATTACATCTAATATGATACCTTAACTCTTGAGAAGTTCTGATCCCAGACTTCAAATAACACCATTATCCCAGCCATTCCAACCACTCAGGGCACCTTGAACCTGTGCATGTATCCAGCACACCTTGGCCACAGCTGGCAATTGAGAAACTCACTACATCAAAGCTATATACAATCAAGGAAACCCCACAAAGTCTGTGCCATCCCCTGCTAACATCATTAGAGATGGTGCTTGCACCCACTGCTGTGAAATCAGAGAACAGGTCAGCCCAATTCAGCTTTACCGAACATCACCACCCACCACCCTCAGGAGATAAGAGTAAATCTCAAGTCACAGCACATCTTGCACACTAGTCCACAGTCTAAGGCATCAGAGAGCTTCTTCAGAGGGTCCTTCAGAAAGGCCAGTGAGCAATTCTCCTCAGAATTCAACCCCTGTGACCTCACACCACCAGATTCCTTGCAGCCGCTCGCCTGCACTAGCCTGAATTGCAGCAGCCCTGTAGGGCAGCTAGACCCAGAAGAATAGCAGAAATGACAGATATTAGGCCATTACACCTTGCCAGGTGAAAGGTGAGTGCAACACTTCAGCAGAATATTCTATGGAACAAATAAAGTTGGTGTGCAGGCTATGGTGTCACAGATCCCCATGCCCAAAAGAAATTTCCTTAAGCAAGACATAGAAACAGTGCTGCACTCAGCTGGGGATGGTGGACTTCTGCCCCAGCAGTTGAATAGTCCAGGTTATCATGAAAGGTTGTAGAGAAGGGACTTTCCCACATCCACACCCATCACCACAGACAGTTTCTTCTCTCAAAGGAACTCAGCACAAGTATAACTGTCAACACCCTTTCTACAGCATTCTGGGGTAACAGCAAACCCATGGGAGGTGGACCCTTCAGGCTCAGGCTAGAACAAGGGGTGGAATTCCACTCTTTCCCTATATGGAACTTCAAGGTCCCTACAGATGGACAGAGGTGCATGTCTGATCTGAAAATTTGGAACAGGTCAGGGGCTTAAAGAAGTGAACTGGTTTTCTTCCCGCCTAGGAGTAGAGCTGAGGTCCCTTCCCCCACCCTAGCAAAGAACTTGGTGCACTTCTCTAAGAGCTCCCCCAACTGGCTTCATCACAGTTGAGACTATATGCCATTATAGGGATATTACATATAACCACAAGTTATGAATATACCACAAGTTATATGTAATATCCAGGTGCAACCAGTTCTCACCCATGTGTGCCTCCTTATGGCCTGGAGACTAGTCCATATTCTGATACATCAGAGACTGATGGTTTCAAACCAGAGAAAAACTACTATGATGAGGGGAGGGATAGAAAGTGAACATCCCATACCACTGGAGAACAAAATAAACTTTGTGAGCCTTCTGGCATTCTAACCCCACAGAAACAGTAAACCCACATACACATACATAATAATTGCTACCATAAGCAGCATCAGAGAAAGCTATCACACGAAGATTCTCTACAACCAAGAAATTCACACAGAGCCTGAAAGAACCAGAGACAAAGGTAGAGAAGTATAAACCATACACATTAAAGTCTCGCCTCTAAGGGGTAGAAAAATAGAATCAAAAAATAAATCTAACAGTAATAAGAACAGTCTGTCTGAATGAGAAATAATATCGGAAATAATAAGAAAAATAATCCTGGCAATATGAAAAAAAAAAACATTTTTCAACACCCCCAAAAGACCACACTAATTCTTCAGCAATGGACCCTAACCAAAATAAAATATTTGACATTTGAAATTTCAGAGATAGAATTCAAAAGACTGATTAAAAAATTGCTCAATGACAGCCAAGGGAAAATTGAAAACTAACATGAAAAAAAATTAAGACATGAACAAAAAATTCCCCAAAGAGATATGCACTTAAAACAACAATAAAAACAAACAACCAAACAACAACAAAAACTAAGATAAACTTCTGGAAATGAAAGGCTCATTTAAAGAAGTACAAAATGCAGCAAAAAATCTTAACAGTAAACTAAAACAAGTAGAAGAAAGGAGCTCAGAAAATGAAAAAAATCTTTCAAATTAACCCAGTCAGAACACAAAAATAAGAGAATGGAGCAAAGTCTTCAATAAATGAGGGATTATGTAAAGTGTCTAAACCTAAGAATCATAGGTATTCCTGAGGAAGAAGAGAAAGCAACAGGTTTGGAAAACCTATCTGAAGACATAACTATAGAAAACTTCCCTGGCCTTGCCATAAATTTAAACATCCAGACACAAGAAAGCCAAAAAAAAAAAAAAAAAAAATTCCCTGAAAGATTTATTGCAGAAATATCATCCCCAAGGCATATAGTCATCAGATTATGCAAAGTTAACATGAAGGAAAAGATTCCAAAAGCAGTAAAACAAAAGCATCAAATAACATATAATCATAAACCTATCAGACTAATAGCAGACTTCTTAGCAGAAACCTTATGAACCAGAAGAGATCGGGGCCCTATCTTCAATTGCCTCATATAGAAAAACTATCAGCCAAAAATTCTGTGTCCCACAAACTGAGTTTCATAAATGAAGGAGAAATAGAGTCTTTCCCAGACAAGCATACACTGAGGGAATTTGCAACCACTAGACCAGCACTACAAAAAATACTTAAAGGCATTTTAATATTGAAACAAAAAGACAAGATATACCACTAGAAAAACACTGCAAATTACAAATCTCAACAGGGCATATAGAACACCAACACAATAAAGAAAATTAAAAGCAACCTGGAAATAATCAATATGATAAATGAAACAGTACCTTATATATCTTTACTAATCCTGAATGTAAATAATCTCAGTGCCCACCTTAAGATATATAGATTAGCAGAATGAATTAAAACACACACACAATTCAAATATCTTCTGCCTAAAAGAGACCCTCTTAACAACAGACTCCTATATACTCAAGGTAAAGGGGTTAAAAATTATCCATGTGAATGGAAACCAAAAATGAGCAGGAATAGCCATTCTTATATTAGATAAAACAGATTTTAAATGAATAGCAGTGAAAAAAGACAGAGAAGGCTATTACATAATAATGAAGGGATCAGTCAAACAAGAAGATGTACCTAACACTAGAGCTCCCAGCTTCAGAAAAAAAAAAAAAAAAATTCTACTAGACATAGGAGAAGGCATAAAAAGTGATACAATAGTAGTGGGAGATTTCAGTGCTCTATGGACAGTAATCATCAGATCATAAGGTCAGAAAGTAAATATAGAAACAATGGTGTTACCTGAACCCTAGAGGAAATGGACTTAACAAATCTCTACAGAACATTCTACCCCAAAACTACAGAATATACATTTTTCTCTTCAGGGCATGAAATATTCTCCAGATAGACCATATGATAGGCCACAAATCAGGTTTCAGTACATTCAAAAAAAATCAAAATTATACCTTCAAAAAAAATGTTTAAAAGCACCTTATCAGACTGCAGTAGAATAAAACTAGAAATCAACTCCAAGAGGAACTTTCAAGCCCAAACTAATACATAGAAATAAAACAATCTGCTCCTGAATGATCTTTGGGTTAACAATGAAATCCAGATGAAAATTTAAAAATTCCTTGAAATAAATGACAGTAATGACACAAGTTATCAAAACCTCTGGGACACAGACAAACTTGTGCTCAGAGGAAAATATATAGCATTTAAGGCCTACGTTATAAAGACTGAGAGAGCACATATTAACAATGTATCATCGCACCTCAAGGAATAAAACAGGAAAAAACCAAACCCAAAATTAGCAGAAGGAAAGAAATAATAAAGATCAGAGAAAAATTAAATCAAATTGAAATTTAAAAACCAATACAAAATATCAAGGAAAACAAAAGGTTGGTTCTTTGAAAAGGTAAACAAAATTGATAGACCACTAGCTAGATTAACTAAGAAAATAAGAGAGAAGATTCAAATTAATATCAATCAGATATGAAAATGAGACATTACAACTGATGTCATAGAAATACAAAAGATGATCCTAGATTATTACAAATATGTCATTTCAAACAAACTAGAAAATCTAGAGGAAATGGACAAATTTATAAAACAATCCTCCAACCTTGAATTAGGGAAGAAATAAACTCCCTGACCAGACCAATAACAAATAGTGAGATTAAATTAATAGTTAAAAGTCTCCCAACAACAACAACAACAAAGTCCAGGACCTGACAGACTCTCAGTCACATTTTACCAAACTTTCAAAGAACTGTACTGATCCTACAAAAGCTATTCCATAAGATTAAATTATTAATATTCCTTCTGTGAAGCCAATATCACCCTAATACCAAAGTCAGGAAAAGACACAACACAAAAAGAAAACTACAGACCAATATTCCTGATGAACACAGATGCAAAGTACACCACAAAATACTACCAAACCACATCCAACAGCATAAAAAAAAAAAAATCCACCTCAATCAAGAAAGTTTTTATCCCAGAGATGCAAGAATGGTTGAACACACACAAGTCAGTAAATATGACCCACCACATACACAGAATTAAAAACAAAAATCAAATTATGATTTCAACAGATGCAAAAAAAGCAATTGATAAAATCCAGCATCACTTCATGATAAAAACCCTCAGCAAAATAGGCACAAAAGGAATACTTCTCAAAATAATAAAAAACATATATGACAAGCCCTCAACCAACATAATTCTGAATGGAAAAAAGTTTAAAGTATTCCTCCTCAGAACTGGAATAGGTAAGGATGCCCACTTTCACCTATTCAACATAGTACAGGAAGTCCTAGTCAGAGCAATCAGGCAAGAGAAAGAAATAAAGGGTATCCAAATTGGACAAGAAGAAATCAAATTACCTTTGTATGCCAATAGTATAATCTTATACCTAGAAAATTCTAAGAACTTCAGTGAAAGACTCCTGGACTTGAGAAATTAATTCAGTAAAGTCTCAGGACATAAAATTAACATACACAAATCAGTAGCATCAATAGTGACCAAGCTGAGAATCAAATCAAGAACCCAATTTCATTTTACAATAGCTGACAAAAACTAAAATACTCAGAAATATACTTAACCAAGGAGGTGAAAAATCTCTACAATGAGAATTGCAAAACACTAATGAAGGAAATTTTTGAGGACACAAACAAATGATAAAACAATGCAAGGGTACCTGCACAATGTATATTTGTATACCTAACCTGAATTGTACTCCAGAATTTTAAAATAAAAAATGTAAAAGTTTTAAAAAAAGAAAAAACAACCATGTGCAAGATTTGGAAAAATCAATATTGTTAAAATATGAGGGGGTGGGGAATCAAAAAAACCCTAGCATTTATTCATAAAAAAATTGTGGATTTATTCTTACATCTTTAAATTTCAGTCACTTTCAAAATACTCTTTGATGCAATATACCTATTAAGATGCTTTTTCCACTGCTCAAAACAGTTTTTGAACATGTTGATTTTGATGACTTTTAGTGCTTCTGCTGTTTTTTGTTTTATCTCTTTTACATCAGGAAAAGGTTTCCCTTTGGGGACTTTTTCCACCCAGGAAACGAACCAAAAAAAAAAAAATCACTCGTGGTGAGATCGGGTGAATTGGACAGGTAAGATATGAGGGTCATGCCATTTTTGGTCAAAACTGTTGAACACTCAGCACCGTGTAGGTAGGTACCCTCATAAATCACCCATCATGAAATGGGCATACTCATTGAAAAAAACTTTAAAAAACAAATTCCCTGAAGTTGAACACAACCTCTCACTGCAATGCTCGCTGGTACATTGATACTGATGGTTTTCTAGGACACTTATCTAGCAGAGGAAACCTACACTAAAAAGGGATTGCCCTCCAAAAGATAATTCTGGTTTTATGTGTGTGTGTGGGGGGGGGAGATCCCTTCTCATAACTATATTACTCAAAGCAATACAGATTCAATGCAATCCCTATCAAACTACTAATGTCACTTTTCACGGAGTTAGAAAAAATAATCCTAAAATTAATATGAAACCAAAATAAGCCAGAATAGACAAAGCAATCCTAGGCAAAAGGAATAAAGCTGGAGGCATCATATCACTTGACTTCAAATTATACTACAAGGCTATAATAACCAAAAGCAGCATGGTACTGTCACAAAAGCAGACACATGGACCAATGAAACATATATAATCCAGAAATAAACCCAAATACCTACAAGCATCTTTGACAGCAGACAAAAACATACACTAGAAAAAGACACCCTATTCAACAGATGGTGCTGGGAAAACTACATAACTACATGAAGAAAAGTGAAACTTGATCCCTATCTCTCCATATACAAAATCAACTCAGGATGGTTTAAAGACGTAAATGTCAGACCTAAGACCACAAAGGAAATCTAGGAAAAACTTTTTCTTTTTTTTTTTAGAGTTGGAGTCTCACTCTGTCACCCAGGCTGGAGTGCAGTGGCACAATCACAGCCACCACAGCCTTGACCTGCTGGGTTCAGACCATCCTTCCACTTCAGTCTTCCAAGTAGCTGGAACCATAGGCATATGCCATCATGCTCAGCTAATTTTTTGATTTATTGTAGAGACGAAGTCTCACCAAGTTGCCCAGGCTGGTCTTGAACCCCTGGACTCAGGCAATTCTTTCATCTCTGCCTCCCAAAGTGCTGGGATCACAGGTGTGAACTACCATGTCTGGCAGAAAAGCTCTTATGGACACGGGCCTAGGCAAATAATTTGTGGCTAAGACTCCAAAAGCAAATGCAATAAAATTAAGAAACTAAACAAATGGGACTTAATTAAACTAAAGGGCTTCTGCACAGCAAAAATAAAATAAACAGAGCAAATAGTCAACCTACAGAATGGGAGAAGATATTTGCAAACCATATATCTGACAGAGGACTAATATCCAGAATCTACAAGGAACTCAAACAGATCAGCAAGAAAAAAGCAAATAATCCCATTAAGAAGTGGGCAAATGGTATGAACAGACATCTATCAAAATGATATATAAATGACCAACAAGCATATAAAAATGTTCAACATCACTAATTTTCAGAAAAATGCAAGTTAAAACCAAAATGGGATACCACCTTACACCAATCAGAATGGCTATTATTTTTTTAAAAAATCAAAAAAATAATAGATGTTGGCATGGACACAGAGAAAAGGAAATGCTTATACACTGTTGGTGGGAGTGAAAAATAGTACAATCTCTATGGAAATCGATATGAAGATTTTTCAAAAAACTAAAAGTAGATTTACCATTCCGTCCAGCAATCCCACTACATGATATCTACCCAAAGGAACAGATTTATACAAAATCACCTGTACTTGTATGTTTATTGCAGCACAATTCACAATCACAAAGATGTGAAATCAATCTAAATGTCAATCAACTGATCAGGAGATAATAAAAATGTGGTACGTGTATGCCATGGAATAGTATCCAGTCATAACAAATAATGAAATTTTGTCTTTTGCAGCAACTTGGATGGAACTGGAGACCATTACAAGTGAAGTGACGCAGGAACAGAAAACCAAGTATCACATGTTCTCACTTATAAGTGGGAGCTACACTAAGGAATTGCAAAGGCATATAGAATGCTATAATGGACATTGGAGATTCAGAAGGAGGAGATTAAGACCAGGGAGGTGAAGGGATGAAAACCACCTATCCAGTAAAATGTGCAAAGGTAGAGGTGGTGGGTACTCTTAAAGTCCAGACCAAAAGCCATTTGTATTACCTAAAGCTACTGAAATAAAGAAGAAAGAAAGAAAAGAAGAAAACCCAGACTTTATTGCCATGAAAAATGCATCCATGTAACCAAAATCCATTGGTAACCCCTAAATCTATTGAAATAAATAAATAAGTAAATAAAAAATAAATAAAAATAAAGTACTGAATTGTATACTTTAAGTGAATGTAGCATATGGTTTGTGAATTATCTCCCAGTAAAATTACCAAAATAAATTAAATAAACAAATTAATAATCAGCATCCAAATCAACTTTTAGAAAATTGTGTTTGTTTAAAATAGCATTCATTATGGAAGTGTAACTTCTTTGGATCAACACCATTTTCATTTCTAAATGCTCAACTTTGACTTCCACATTTTTCAGTTTTATATAAATATTTACTTCTTACTCAGTTAATATGGCACTTTCTGAACATAGAGAACCTAGAAAGAGAACTCTACCTTTTTTACTTTTTTGTAAAAAAACACAGATTATAGAAATTTCATAAAATACCAAGTTGAATTTTATACTTAATGTGGAAATGGTGCATATGTCTTTTAAAATCTACATTGACAACTTATAACCTTGAATTTTCTTTATTGAAAAATTTTTAACATTCTAATTTTCAAATGGAAAACACGAAGTTTTGGATGTCTATAATCATACACATATAACAAAGTATCCATATGTGTTTAACAAGGTGATATACTTATGGACTGAGGAAAACATGGTACCAAGGACAGACTTATTTTTAGCAGTGGGTGCCATTTATTCCACAGAAAGTTTGTCCTCTAAGAAAGCAATGTCTTTTTTTTAAATTTAATACCATATATGACCTTTGTTTCACCAAGTTTTTTACTCCCACAATAAAATGAAGGTAAGTGACAGGAAAATGGGACTACTTTTTTCAAAGTGAATAATCTGTCAAATACGTGGTGAAGCTGCTCAATGTCAAACTTAGCTTGTTTTTAATATCTTACTGCATACACTGCTAAAGTTAATTCGGTATCTATCAAGACAGAGGACAAATATAGGCTTTTTAAATGGCACATATTACATATTAGTTTTACAGAAAATTCAAGTATTGTTTTTGGTCAATAGGTCTTATTGAACTATTGAAAGTGATGAGGAACCACAGATTTTGATTAATATAGTCTTATCAGAGCTAAGGATGTTAACTCTCAATTTCTGAAATACACATTCAAAGATAGAAATACAGAGAAATTGAAAAGGGGAAAAAAGACAAGCTTAGCAGAGAGAGACAATCTGAATAATGCTTTTTTTAAAAAAAAGATAAGAATCTTATCATTGGAAATATGTGACATCTCAGAATAATAGTATACTGCTTTTTATTCCCAGATATGGTTGGAAATGTCAACCATTTCAATTTTCATTCCCTTTCATATGGTTGAATAGGATTTTTAAAAAGAATCTTGGTGTATTGCTAGCTAGCTCTTAATGATCTTATGTCTAAAGATATGTTCTTATTCAGAAATATGTTTTCTTAACATATTTAATGACTAACTTATTTAACAAGTTATGAAAAGTAAGTTATTTTTTTTTTAGGAAAGGTTCATTTATGGTTTCTAAAACTTTCTTATGCTTTATCGCAGTTTCCCCTACAAAAGTTTTAGAGTTTGGGTATGGAAAATATTGTTACCTATAATTTTCTTTTCTTTTTTTATTAAAAAGATGTGGGGTACAATTCAAGATTAGGTATACATATGTTCATTATGCAGGTACCCTTGTTGGTGAGGTATGACCCTTTCTCTGGCAGTTTCCCTCAAATGCCAATCCCAACCCCCTCCCCTGGCAGTTTCCCACTACTGCCAATCCCTTTCTTATAGTATTATGATAATTGTTCAAGGTCCGCTTATGAGTGGGAACATATGGTACTCTTTTCTTTGTTTCTGTGATAGATCACTGAGTACGATAGACTCTAAATCTATCTAAGTTGCTGCAAAGTTCATGTTTGTCCTTCTTTATGGCTGCATAGTATTCCATTGTGTATATGTACCGCATTTTTTTTATCCAGTCCAGTTTCAATGGGCAGAACAGTTGGTTTTGTGTTTTTGCTATTGTGAATAGTGCCGCAATAAACATGCATGTGTAGGTGTCTTTTTTGTAGAATGATTTGAGTTCCTCTGGGCATATTCCCAATAGAGGTATTGCTGGGTCATTTGGAAGGTCAATTTCTAGTTCTTTCAGAAATCGCCACACTGTCTTCCAAAGAGGTTGCACTAGTATGCATTCTCACCAGCAGTGTAGAAGCAGTCCTTTTGCTCCACTTTCTCGCCAGCATCTGTTGTTGTTTGTTTTATTAATGATGGCCGTTCTTACTGGGGTTAGGTGGTATCTCAATGTGGTTTTGTTTTGCATTTCTCTGATGATTAGTGAGGCTAAGCACCTTTCCTTTGAGAAGTGTCTATTCATGTCTTTTGCCCACTTTTTAATGAGGCTGTTTTTTTTTTTTTCCTTTCTGCTCGTTTGAGTTCCTTGTAGATCCTAGATGTTAGGCATTTGTCAGATAAACAGTTGACAAATATGTTTTCCCATTTTGGGACTATCTTCCTGCTCTCTTGATGGTTTCTTTTGCTTTGCAGAAGCTTTTCAGTTTGATGAGGTTCCACTTGCCTATCATATTTCTTATGCATGGGTACTTGGGGTTTTGATCAGGAATTGGTTACCAGTTCCAATTTCCATAAGGGTGTCTCATGCATTTTCTAAGATTTTTATAGTTTGAGGTTTTACATTTATGTCTTTGATCCATTTAGAGTTAATTTTTGTGTATGGTGATAGGTGGGGGTCCTGTTTCAATCTTCTGCATGTTACATATAACTTTCAAATGAATGGATTGAGATTTAAGAAGCTTGAGTAATTTTTCTTTTTAAAATTCTAGTATTTCCCTCTTAAATATAATTATTTTTTTTCAAATCAGAAGGGTATTACATATACATTAAAATGTTAATATAATTTAAAAATTTATAGGACAAAATGTGAAGAACCCTGAATTCTTAAATACTAGTGCTAATCACTGTTAAGTGTTTGGTGTCTACTCTGCCATTTTCTTCTCTTAATATACATGTAGGATATGTGGACAAAATAGGTTTATTTAAGTATCGTAGCTCAGGATGCCGTAATAAAATACCATAGACAACAGAAATTTATTTATCAGAGTACTGGAGCCTGGAAAGTCCAAAATCAAGGTACTTACAAGGTAGGTTTCATTCTAAGACCTCTTAACTTGACTAGTAAGTAGCTGACATCTTACTGTGTGCTCACGTGATGCCTTTGTGATTATATGGGGGGGGGGAGGCAGGTAGAGAGAGAACAAGCTCTCTGGCGTTTATTCCTATAGAGCACTAAGGAATTATGAGGGCCTACTCTCACAACCTCACTTAAACTTAATTGCCTGACAAATACCCCATCTTCAAATGAAATTGCTTTGGAGGTGAGAGCTTTAACATATAAACTGTAGGCGGTACACACATTTTCAGTCCATAACAATAACATATACTTTTCTGCAAACTATTTTTATGAACTATATTTGTAATATATTCCATCTAGTATAAAATCAATGTATCATTAATTGAATGCGCACATATTAGTCTACCATGTAAATTCAGTAAAATGTAGATTATTTCATAAATATTGACAAAATGAATAGTCTTTCTATAACACTCTTCTCTTGAGTCGACAATTCTTACAGATATAGATATATATTTAGCAGATATTAATATTTAGTAATTTATATATATTGCAATTAGTATTTTCTTCTTGAGATAATTTTTATGAAGAAATAACAACCTTGGGTTTAAATAAGTTACTCGTATAAAGAACTTTCACATCTATTATCCTATTTGATTCTTCCAAGGTTTATGCAAACTAATCCAACTAAACATATTTAAACTTATTTCTACATATTAGGAAATCAAAGCCTAGAGAGCTAAAAAAAAAAAAAATTACTTGTCTAAAGTCATATTCAAATAAGAACAGAGTTAAAATTCAGGCCCATGTCTATAGTTCATGGATAACAGACTTTACTTACTTTGATGCACTCATACAAACAGGAAGAGAAAAGTAGAAATTGTATATTATTCACTTTGAACTTAAAGCTTTATTGCTTCTAGAATTCTATTCAGACTACTTCTGTACCTGTTTGTCTGGTTTCACCCTTTATCTATATGGTATCTTTCCCAATGCAATTCAAATTCAGTTGTGGTAACATCTCAACTCAGATGTGTTCATTTTCGTGGAGGTAACACTCTAGACTATGCCTTTATTCCCAGCAAAAGATTAACATGGAGAACAAGAGATACCAGCAGGAAACATAGGAGGCTTATGTCTCACTGTTGCTGCATTATAGAGTTTCTTCATAATTTAGTGGAAGATGATAATGGTTATAGAAGAGACTAGGGATAAATATGGGTATTAACTATATGTACGTTAAAACCTTCAGTCAACAGAGATATAAAAGCATGTATCTTTCTATGCTGACAATTCTTCAGCTGGCTTTTGTTTCTTTTTTGTGTTTGATCTACAAAGGTTATTTCACCTCTATCTATAGCAGTCCTTTTAACAAAATATAATTTGTTCTGCAAAATAAAAATAAAACAAGCAAACAGAAAACCTCATTATTCTAATAAGCAAGAACTTAATTCTTATGACCTGGAAAAAACTGGAACAGGAGAGGATTACACTCATAATTTGTGTTGCCAAAGAACACTGAAATTTTCATCAAGGAAGTAACCATGATGAATCTTGTCCTAAAACCTTACATTAATTAATACATAGAAAAGCGGACAAAAACACAGACAATATTTGTCCAAGCACTAAAAAGTAAGTTCTATCATTCAAGAATATAATTTGGAGATAAAGTTCAAAACCACTTGTATATCTTAAAAGTCATTAAATGCACCCCATTTCTTGGCTTTTCTCACATCTCTGGTATTTTATTCTCTTTTTTCACTTTACTTAGTGACCAAATAATCATCAATTGAATAGTTATTAAGGTTAAAGTGTCTTATTTAAAATACAAATTTGTCTCAAAGTGATGGGAAGTAGGTAGGGTTATCAGCTATTCAAAAATCTGGCATCAATTAATATAATCTAATTTCTTTCATTTCAAATCCCACTGACATCAGATTCAGTGTATGACCGGGAATCAGTGTGGAGATGAAAGATTTAGCACTTAGCACTTTAACAGGAACAGAGAAAGTGGTCGTGTGTGGGCTCTTGGTGCATCAGGAGACTGAACAGTAGACACTGAGCACTAAGGCAGGGGAAAGGAGAGAGCTAAAAACAGGCCTGAGTCAGTAAAAACCAGGATAAAGTCAAAGCCAAACTCTGTCCCCTACTGATGTCTTTCTATGGGATAGGCTCTTGAGGAAACAACTGGGTTGTTAAAATAAGCACTTAAATCTATACTCCTTCATCTTCTGTAGAACAATATTGAAGTTTCTCAATTACCAATTCATAGATCTACACATCTTAACCTTCAGACATCTGCTTATTCTGTGACCTCAACTGTGGCCCAGAGCTTCTCTACCTATGACTCAACCTATTGCTTCCTTTGCAGTGTTTTTGGGTTTGATTCTCTTGGATGGACAAACTAATGTAGGTATTAATAGCTAGAGCAGACTTACTTATTATCCTATCTTTCAAGGCTGTTTGCCACATCACTCTCCACTGTTGAACTCAAAACAAAAGTAAAGCTAAATACGGAATTCAGAAATTACTGTACTGACTTATTTATTCCTCACCCAGAAAGGACATTACACCAGTATCCGGACGAAATAGACTTTAAAAGGTCATCTCTTAATAAAAATGCTCATCTGCTTGACTCACACAGAGTTTATTATTCTAGTTCTTGAAGATTATTCTTGGTTTTTAAAACAAAATCACCAAAAAATATACCCAAACTAAGCTAAGCTGGTGTATCTTGACATGGGTAGTCATGCATATGTACTTCAGTTAATATCAAAATGGATATATTTTTTTCCACCTAGCAGAAAAAGTTTAAAAGGTTTTTGTTTTTGTTTTTGTCTTCTAAGTAATCCAAAATGTTAACCACTAAAAACAAAAGAGATTGGGAGCATTCAGGGTGGTATGGTCATAGACAGATACGTGTATTCAAATAGGTGTTTCTTACTTAATGGAATTAGGAATTTCTACTCTAAAATTTTTTTCATTGCTGTATTAAGCTCATGCCATTAAATTTGCTGATCCAGAATATAGTCAAGGTGTCACACGTCTTGGTAATATCCAGATTAATATCTTAATATGTTTTTAATTTTTTGTTGTCTTGATTTATATTTTAATTAGTTTTTATTACTTCTAAATTTTATTAACTAGCTGTCTAATAATTTTTACCTTTGTTTTTCTTGGTCTTGTTTGTTTCATGGTTTTGTACTTTAATCTGTACTCAATATTTGTAATTGTTATTCTCATTGTACAATCATACCTTATATGTTTATAACATTTTATGAGATATATTCCATGCACATTTTTATATTATAAACGTTTTACCTTTTAGCATTTTATCTCTTTTATCTTATATACAATTTTATCTCTTTTTTTAACTCATGCATTTTTATTTTTTTTATTTCGAATCTATTATTTATTTTTCAACTTTTAAATTTTTTTATTTTGAAATTGTAGGGTACAATTCAGGGTTAGATATACAAATATTCATTGTGCAGGTACCCTTGTTGATGAGGTGTGCTTCCCGCTTCCCCAGGCAGATTTTGACCACTGTCAATCCTACCTCCACACCCCCCCCTCAGTTTCTCATTACTGTCAATCCTTTTCTTACAGTATTACGGTAGTTGTTCAAGGTCTACTTATGAGTGAGAACATGTGATACTCAGGTCTTTGTTTCTGTGAAAGATCAGTCAGTATTATAGACTCTAATTCCATCCAGGTTGCTGCAAAGTTCATGATTTTGTTCTTCTTTATGGCTGCATAATATTCCATTGTGTATATGTACCACATTTTTTTTACCCAGTCCTCTTTTGATGGGCAGCATGATGGGTTGGTTCCATGTTCTTGCTATTGTGAACAATGCCACGATAAACATACATGTGCAAGTATCTTTTTTATAGAGTGATTTGAGTTCTTTTGGGTATATTCCCAGTAGGGGGATTGTGGGGTCATATGGAAGCTCGAGTTTTAGAACTTTTAGGATCGTCACACTATTTTCCACAGAGGCTATACTAGTTTACACTCCCACCAACAGTGTAGAGTCCCTTTTCACCAAATCCTCTCCAGCATCTGTTATTTTTTGAGTTATTGATGATGGCCATTCGGACTGGAGTTAGGTGGTATCTCAGTGCAGTTTTAATTTGCATCTCCTTGATGACTAGTAAGGCTAAACATTTTTTCATGTATCTGTTGGCTGTTTGTATGTCTTCTTTTGTGAACTGCCTATTCATATCTTTTGTCCACTTTGTAATGGGGCTGTTTTTTTTTTTTTTTTCTTTTCAATACATTTGAGTTCCTCGTAGATACTATATGTTAGGCCTTTGTCAGACATGGCATTGGCAAGTACTTTTTCCCAGTCTGTAGGCTGTCTCCCTGCACTCTTGATGGTTTCTTTGGTTTTGCAGAAGTTTGTCAGTTTGATGTGGTCCTACTTATCTATCTTATCTCTTATGGCATGGGCCCTTATGGTATTGATCAAGAATTGGTTGCCAGTTCCAATTTCCATAAGAGTGTCCCCTGCATTTTCTAAAGTTCTTATAGTTTGAGGTTTTACGTTTAAGTCTCTGATCCATTTAGAGTTGATTTTTGTGTATGGGGAAAGGGGTCCTGTTTCAATCTTCTGCATGTGGTCAGCCAGTTTTTCCAGCACCATTTACTGAATAGGTTCTTCTTTCCCCAGTGGTAGGTGGTGGAAGCTTTGTCGAAAATGAGTTGGTTGAGAAATTGAAGTTTTGCTTCTGGAACCTCAATTCTATTACATTGGTCTATATGCCTGTTCTTGTACCAATACCAGGCTACTTTGATTATTGTAGCTTTACAATACAGTTTAAAGTCTGGGAGTATGATACCTCCTTTTTTTTTTTTTTTTGCTGAGGATTGTCTTGGCTATTATTGGTCGTTTATGTTTCCATATGAGTTCCCACAATGTTGTTTCTAGGTCCGAGAAGAATATTGCTGGTATAATCTTCTATTTTTAAAAAATAATATATTGCTATAAAATACACTGATTTATTTTGAACTTTTTCCCTCATTTTCAATCCCTTCTTAATGGTCTGCTTTCAATTTATTAATGTACACCCATTTTTAATATTTTTTTTACCTATTTTAAATTTATTAAATAAATTGTTTTAGCCAGGCTAGGTGGCTCAGCCTGTAATCCCACGCCTTGGGAGGCTGAGGTGAGTGAATTGCCTGAGCCCGCGGGTTCGAGACCCCTCATCTCTACAATAAATCAAAAAATTAGCCGAGTGTGGTAGCGCACGCCTATAGTTCCAGCTACTTGGAAGGTTGAGGCAGAAGGATCGCCAGAGCCCAGCAGGTTGAGGCTGTGGTAGCCGGGAGTGGCCACTGCACTCCAGTCTGGGCGACAGAGTGAGACTCTGACTCAAAAAAAAAATTGTTTTATGATAGTCACAATAATTATGGTCATGTATTAGGCATTTAGATAAAATCTACATCACAAGCCAGAGTCTTGAGAAGCCTTCTCTGACTCAGCCGTTTCCACAGCCACTTGTTTTACTCTAAATAAATTTGCCAACATTTCAAGAAATGCTTAACCAACCAACAAGTCCTTAATAAACTCTTAAGAACAAGAAGTTATTTCACATAGAGAAAAGTATTCCCTCTCTGCAGACATTACCTTAAAATATTAGTATTGGGATGCCATACATTTATTTCTCTACATGACAAGCTTATGTTTGTTAGTGTTTGCTCAATGCCTGTTGTAACATAATAAATATTGGCCTTGGGAAAATGTAATAACAGCCTGCTTTGGTTAGAAAACTGATGTCTAGATAATGAGGGGGCAGAAGGTATTACTAATCTTCCCCATAGACATTCACAGCAGGATACACAGGAAAGTATATGCTTTTGCTTCCTGCTACTGTATATATTTGCAGTTTCACTCTCTTCTCTTTTCCTTAGGTCCATAGGAGAACTTCCTTGGTGCATGTCTCCCCCTTCTCTCTCCTTCACTTAAATGGTCTAGGAAAAGCTGGAGAAATAGGGCATTATCCAGAAAAGGGTTTCTATGGATTATTGGTGCACTTACTTAATGGCGTTAAAAATTTTTGAGAAACTTTTATTGGGCCTGGACTCACAGCAAAATATAGAATCTAAAAAAAAGGGGGAGACATAGTTGATTTGCTCATTTGCTCTGGAAATTTCCTGGATATAGAGAAACAGATGGTTTGTTCTCATTCTCTCTCTCTCTCTCTCTCTCTCTCTCTCTCTCTCTCTCTCTCTCTCTCACACACACACACTTTTTCTCTATAACTAGAAATAAAAATAAGACATTTCAAAAACTGAAATTGTGATTACTCTCAGATAATAAGTTAGAGAGGCTCACTTACTATGTAAGGAATAAGTTAGCCTTTTAAGAGATGTCCTAAGTATTTGGAAACACCATAAATTTAATCAAATGAAACCTGTGTATAAACTCAAGAATGAAAAACTGGAAAGTGATTGCAAATGAGGAAGCTTTCTTCTAAGTAATTTTTTTTTTCTGTCTGAAGTAAAAAAAAAAAAGTATTGATGGGAAAAAAAAGTAGTCTAAACACCATCTGCAAAAAGAGAGACAAGAGCGAGAAAACTGGCATGTTATTTCCATCATTATCCAGTGCAGCCTTTTCCCATGGAGAATAGACTATGGTTTATGTGACAATTGAATCTCTATGGTGAGGATACAGCACTAGGCACCATGGTTTAACAAGACATGAAGACTATCTGATGAAATCCCTGTGTTCTCCTTATTTGTATGTCTGTGGTCAATTTCATCATCTGTAAAATGAGAAAATAATAGTATCTATTTCATTGTGTGAAATTTAAATAATGTAAGATAACTATGTCCCCTAGGATATAATAAGTACTAAATGAATATGATGTATCTTTTGCTGTTATTATGTAGTTATTGAACTTAGGCCTTTGTAACTGCTGTTACAAATATTTCAAGATTCTTATAGAAACATGTAAAGTAAGCATGGATTTTTAGAATCTTTGTTAAATACAGCAGTGACACTATAAAAGACATTTTTCATCCTACAATTACAAGAATAAAGTTGATTTTTCTCTCTGGCTATTGTCCAATTAATCATGATTCATAACTAATCAGTTTGTTTTTAAATATGTGATGTAGCTTGTTCATTGTGCCAGCAGAACTTCAATCAAAACACAGTAGTTATAAATTGCTATATTAGTCAACTCAAGCTACCATATAAAATACCATGGATGGGGTGGCTTAAAAAAACAAAAAATTATTTCATCATAGTCAAGATCCAACAGGATTAATTTTCTGGTGATCACTGTCTTCCTGGCTTGCAGATGGCCAACTTCCTTCTGTTTTCACATATGGCAGAAAGAGAGAAATAGAAAGAGGAAGAGGAAGAGGGAGAGAGGAAGGGGGATGGGGAGAGAGGGGGTAGGGAGAAGAAGGGGGTGAGGGAGAGGGAGAGGGAGAGGGAGAGAAGCGATCTCTTCTTATAAGGGCACAGCAGTCCTAAGGATTAAGACCCAGTCCATTATTCAGATTAGGGCCCTACCCTTATGACCTCATTTGACCTTAATTACCTCCTAAAGACCCTATATCTAGATACAGACACCACGTTGGGGGTCAGGGCTTCAACATATGAATTTTGTGGTGACACAATTTAACCCATAGCAACTGTGAAGTCCAAATAGAGTGAAATGTCACTGTATTTTAAAGATCAGACAGCTTGCTTTCAGAGTACTCAAGTAAGGTGAATTCTAATAATAATAATATATGCAGCATGTTCTTTTCTTTTCTGTTTTTTGGTTTTTTGTTTTTTTTTTTTAGCTGGATTCTCACTCTGTCACCCAGGCTGGAGTGCAGTGGCATGCTCATGGCCACCGCAACCTTGACCAACTAGGGCAGGCAATCCTTCTGCCTCAGCTTTCCAAGTAGTTGTAACTACAGGTATGTGCCACCACACCCGGCTAATTTTTTTTTGATTGATTGTAGAGATAAGGTCTCAACAAGTTGTCCAGGCTGGTCTTGAACCCCTGAGCTCAGGCAATCCTCTCATCTCCGCCTCCCGGCATGCTCTTTTCTTTAATGGGAAGGCTAGATACCTGTATTGGCATGAGAAAAAAATTACCTACATAGACCAACATATTTGTTTTCAAACTAACAAACAGATTAAAAGAGGGGTGCTATCTGCTATGTTGAAATGTTTACCATTAGGGATCTACTTAAAACATTTATAGACAATTTTTTATTCTATAATAATAATTGCAATAAACTCAATTTGTTTACACATATTATATCAAAATGAGTTACATATATGTCATCAAAGAAGGATGATGTTAACCTACTGTAAGATAATCTTATTCTCATTTTAGTTGAAGTCGGTATGCTTAAATGAAACGTGTTAATTAAAGTTAGGTTTCTAGTTGGTGAGTGAGCTTGCAAAAGGCATGCTAAATTTCATAATTCCTTTGCTGATCAATGTTAGCCACCAAAGATAACTGCCTGTATGATAATCCTTAGTAATCTTCATATATCAGCAAATAAATCAATATGAAAAGTTGACTCACCTATAATCTAGTCATCGCACATGCAGAGAACAATCTATCAACTCATAAAATCCAATATGTAGTCAGTATAAAATACTATGGATGAAAATATGCATGAACATATATAAAACATTCATGAATTCTCTAGACAAAAAGTAAGGAGAAATCTCTTCAAAAGAAATCCAGAACTTCCCAGTATTAGTGTCTACAAGTTTTTTTTTGTATTAACACACAATACGAAAAATTTAATGTTCATATAAAATTTAGATAAAATTTTTTAAATACTGCATTCAGCTCTAAGTTCTGGGGTTTCTGAGAAGTAGGGTTCATGTCCCAGATACTGAGGATCAGGATTTCATAAGACAAGAGATGAGCTCTAACTACAAGTAAGAAATGACAGCTTCAGGTCAGCTAAATACGTTATCAAAATGAAGCACTAATCACATAGGAAACACCCTCTCCCTGGGGACTGGAAAATACTACTGAATTTTGCTCTTTTTTCTTGTTTTCTCTAGAGTGTTAAAAAGATTAATTTGAAGACTAATTAACTTTGTTTCTTAATTTTACATATACAGATACCTAAAAATATAACTTGCAAACAGTCATATTTTTTTCCTTGGACTGGTGCTCATATTGTTACTATATGGTTTGTTTTTCTTGAACAAATTCTGACTTCAATTACACTGTATTTATTTTACTTAACATTTCTCTTTTGAGCATTTGGGAAACACTTTATAGAATAATAACTTATCTTAATGAATCAAGTCATAATCATTTGCAGAATTTTATAGACAGGTCTGCAGCTTATTTTCACTTCATGTATCAAAAGATGACTGGCCATGAGAATATTATGATAATTTTTTTAAGGTGTGATTTCTGGATACATAAAAAATAGTCATTTAAAAAAATCTTTAACACTTAATTCTTTTTAGAAAACAATATTTATCTCTTTTACAAGTGAAATAAGCAAAACTGACATACTACTTGGATTTTCTCTTGATTTAGAAGCAGTTTCAATGACAAAAAAAAGTAACTCATCAAACTATGGATGTCTAGCACAACTGGATCTTTATATGTTAAAAACAGTTAAAACTATATTCCACCAGTTTGTCTGGAAGTGAGTAGAACACTCCTGCATCAGTCCTACAGCGCTGCTTGAACTAATAACAAACATTGGACTATCTATGAAGCTCATTTGGGACTTGAGACAAGCACTTCCTAATTCTAGTCTCCTGGGCCATCATTCAAATATATTATTATTCAAGTAGCTCATGAGACAAGAAGAGCTCGAACCATAATTGACTTGTATTCTCTTGGGAAGTCAGCTTGAGAGTAGATCTACATAAATTCCCCAAGTGTACTGTAGACAGAAAGTATTGTAATTAATTTTCCAGTCAAGACTGGAGTGAAAGAATTGCCCAGTTCCTCCTTTCCCACTCCAAGATTCCAACCTCTCTAGAACACCATAACAACAACTACTTCCACACATCCTGAAATATACAGATGTAATTTGAATGTATAATGTTGTATATTACATATATATATACATATGTATATATATATGTGTGTGTGTGTGTATATATATATATACTTTTCCAAAGAATACAGTGCAAAGAACAAAAAGCACTTATGTGGTATAGTATAGTTCTAGGTGTCACAAAACCTGTTATATTAAATATCATGATAGCATTATTTATACTAATGTAAACAATCATATTATCCCTACTACATTGCATTTGCTATGGTCTAAAATCCAATATGCAGCCATAAAAAAAAGAAATCTTGGCCAGGAGCGGTGGTTCATGCCTATAATACCAGCACTTTGGGAGGCTGATGTGAGAGGATTGCCTGAGCCCAAGGGTTCAAGACCAGCCTGGGCAACTTGGCGAGACCTCATCTCCACCAAAAAAAAAAAAAAAAAAAAAAAAAATTAACAGGGCGTGGTGGCACGTGCCTGTAGTTTCAGCTACTTGGAAGGCTGAGGTGGAAGGATCGTCTGAGCCCAGCAGGTGGAGACTGCTTTGGCTGTGAGCATGCCACTTTACTCTAGTCGGGCTGACAGAATGAGACTCCACCTCAAAAGAAAAAAAAAAGAAATCTTGCCACTTATGACAACATGGATGAACCTGGAAGACATTATATTAAGTACATGGGCCAGGCACAGAGAGACAAATACCTCATAATCTCACACATGAGGCATCAAAAAAATTGAACTCATAGAAATAGAGAGTATAATGGAGGTTGCCAGAAACCAGGAGAGTTGGGGAGAGGGGTCTGTGAAGTTGTTAGTCAAAGTATATAAAATTACAGTTAGATAGGAGGAATAAGTTCAAGAGATCTATTGTACAGCTTGGTTACTACAGGTAATGATAATATGTTGTATTATTTTTAAATGCTGAGAGTGTATAAGTGCTCGTACCACAAAACTGACAACTATGTGAGGTAATGTATATGTTAATTAGATATATTTAATCATTGTATATATATATATGTCAATATATAAACATACATATATAAAACCATTGTATAATATACTTCAAAACATCATGATGTACACAATAGATATATACAATTGTATCTATCATTTTAAAAATAAGTAATTTTAGAAAAAAATTAAATAAAATAGAATATTTATTCATTAACAAAACTGATAATTTACTAACAGAGTTTTAAAAATTAATTGTAATCTTTTAGTTTTAGTTCAACATGACTAAAACTATTTCTTCCCAAACTCCACTAAAATAGCACTGTAAAACTATATCACAAAATAAAACTATAATCACAAAAAGGAAATAAAAAGATAATAAATGAGATATTTTAATATGTTTTTAGAACACTGAAAGCATACATTACAGTAGTAACTGAATTTCAGAGCAAATAAAGTTACAACATGGGTACCTGTAGAGAACTATCCTACACACACACACACACACACACACACACACACATTCACAAAGATTGAGAGTTTGAAGTATTGGAGGAGGAAACTTCAAATGTAGAACAGATACCAGGAGGTTTATTGAAGGGCTATGTAACTTGTAGTTAGCCTCTAAGTCTGTTCTCTAAATGTCTACATTCCTCCAACTGACCCCCAAAAGAGCCTAAGGTCTTATCGTTTAGATTAGGTGCAGTTCTTGACTAGCGTAGGTGAAGTAGGAGAGTATCAGGACTAAGACTAGGGGATCAAATGAATGTTGAAACTCTGGGGGCCCTGCCCACACACCAGTTCTAGTATGAACTACTGCCAAGTGTACATTACCTGAATCACTTCCACAGGCAGATCACAGATTATTCTCAAGAAAAATTGGCCTCACAAAATATGCTTTTTAAGTATTGAGATTAGGTAGTACCCAAATAAAGACATTATTTAAGGTAAAGCCTGGAAGTCAGCAAATATTTATATGCACATATAGCTGCAAAATCACTCAAATATGAACACATAGCAAAGGATCACCAGGTATTTAACGAGTTCCTCCAACATAGAAAAAAAAAGCCAAACTAAACAATATAAGAAAAGGAATGAGAGAGTCATAATGCAAAAACTCTAAAATTAATATATTCAGGGGAGAAACATATGATACTGCATACTTGTCAAAAAGTAGGATATAATAAAAAGGTAACAGAACACAAGGATAAAAATTATTGTAATTTAATATTATGATAGGATTTTTAAAAATTCGCCAAAAATTTGAAAAACTTTAGGAAAATCTTTCCTCTACACACACACATGCACACAGACCATGAGACAGGAGATAGCTAGGCAGGCAGGCAGACAGACAGGCGGGTCCTCTGGTAAGGACATAGTGAATTCCTGGCAGGCCTCTCAGACTCAGCATTGGTAAGCAAACTCCCTGCTAGCCTCTCAAACTAGAGCTCAAGTACTCACTACTGGGATCAAAAAACAACCAATCAGCTCGCCATTAGGTCCCTACCTTAATACTGAATAATCAGAATAGGTACAGCTCACAGCTAGTGCTAGCCAATCGGCTTAGACTTAGGACTGTATAAGCACCAGGCTTTCAGCCCCAGATGGGTCCCCTCCCACTGTGGAAGCTTCTCTGTCCTCTCAGTAAATCCTGCTTACTCACCTCCCTGCTGTCTGTATCCTTCATTCTTCCTGGGCATGAGACAAGAACCTTGACCTTGAAGAGCTGCAACCTGAAGAGCTACAGAAGATCGTCGGAGCCGCTGAACCAGGAGAGCTGCCAGAAGAAGGGGAAACTCCAAAGCTGAGACACCTCAGGGGCTAGGCTTGCTAGCCCGTCAAACCAGCAACACTTTCAGGGCTTGGCTTGCAATCCACTAGAGCTGACACTTCTAGGGCTAGGCTTACCAGTCCCGTGATGACCCTTTCTGGGGCTTGACTGACCAACTCATTGAACTGACACTATGGAAGCCCAGGCTGACTTGAAAAATCCGCATCAACCAGAAAACAACAACAAAAAGTAAAAGATCATGGAAGAAAAAAAGATTAAAATATTAGAGGATCATTTTAGGTGGACCAACTTCCAAGTAAAAAAGAATTTCAGGAAAAGAGAAGGAAGAAATTGTTATTCTTTAATATTAAGAGACTGGTCTTTTGGTTACTATTGCCAAGTAACAAAATACTCTAAAATTTGACTGCCTTAAACACTCATTATATCATGCTTATGACTTCAGGGGTTGAGAATTTAGACAGGGCTCAGCAAGAATGACTTGTCTCTGCTTCGTAATTTTTGGGCCCTCTCCTAGGAACACTCCATGGCTGAAGGCAACTCAATGAAGGATGCTAAAATCATCTAGCGATATCCACACTTTTCTATCTGGCAATTTATGTTGATTTTCATCTGTGACCTCAGATGAAGTCCTATGAACTCCATCTGGACTCATGTATCCAGGTCTTCCATACAAAACTGAGATTACAAGGCAGGCACATTCCTTACATGGTACCTCAAGCCACTAGTGTGAGTGTTCTAGCAAGCAATATGGAAAATGCATTACATTTAATGATCTAACCTTGGAAAGTGCCACAATATTATGTCCAATTAATCCTATTGGCTATAAAGAAGTCATTAAGTCCAGCTCAAAACTAGGAAGCTGGAACAAGGACCCCCACCACTTGAGTGAAGTAGTGTCAAAGATTGCAGACATGTTTTAAAACTGTCACAGTTTGAACATCAGAATAAAGGCCTAGCATAAAGAATTTTTTAAAAATGTTCTATACCACTTCATTGATAGCAAAATTTCAAAACTTTTAGAGTAGATCTTTTTAAAAAAATTTCTAGAAAGGAGAAAATTATCAAATAAAAAACATAGAGGGTAAAAATGATGTGAACTTTCTGAAGGTTTTTACTAGAATATGAAATACTATACCAATGCCTTCAAATTTATACAGAATTAATTTTTGACAAAGAGGCCCATAAAATTAAATGGATTAAGTAGTCTTTTCAACAAATGGTGTCAGGACAACTAGTTATCCACAATTAAAAGAATAAAATTATATCCCTGTCTCACATCATATAAAATCAACTCAGAATGGATCAAATGCTTTAGTATAAGAGTTAAAATTAAATAAATTCTTAGAGGAAAAAAATAAGTGGAAATCACTTTGAGTTTAAACTAGACAGTCACTCAGATATGGTGGTGAAGGTTAATGCAATCAAAGAAAAGATAAATTTTACTTTATCAAAATTAAAAACTTTTCTGTCTCAAAGGAAACTATTAAGAAAGTGAAAAGACAACACTCAAAATGGGAGAAATGTTTGTGCATCATAGCATAGTTTTTGTAAGTCAACAATAAGACAAATAATCCCATGTTTTAATTTTTTTAATAATTATTTTATTTTATTTTTAAAACATGGGTTACAAATGAGGGTTAGGTACATGCATGCTGATCATACAGGTAAAGTATGGGAACACCTATTGATGTTATGTGCCCCCCTCCCCAGACAATGTCCCACGACTGCCAAACCCTTCCTTATAGTATTAGAATAAATGTTCAGGGTCCACTTATGAGTGAGTATATGTGGTACTCAGATTTTTGCTTCTGTGATTAATCACTATTATAGACATTAATTCCACCCAGGTTGCTGCAAAGTTTTTAATTTCATTCTTGTTGATGGCTGAATAATATTCCATTGTATAAATGTATCACATTTTCTTTATCTAGTCTACTTTTGATGGGCAACATGGTTGGTTCCATGTTTTAGCTATTGTGAATAATGCTGCAATAAACATGCATGTAATCACATTTTTTTAATAGGCAAAGGAATTAAATAGACATTTCTCCAAAGAAGATACACAAATGACCAATAGACAGGTGAAACATTCTCTCAACATAATTAATATAAAAACACAATTCAAAACCACAATAAGATATCACTTGACATTCATTATTAAGGCTATAAAAAATATGAACTTTCATACTGCTGGGAGAAATGCAAACTGGTACAGCCGCTGTAGAAAATAGTTTGGTGATTCCCTGAATTCTACTCTCATGTAGATACTCAAGAGAATTAAAAATATACACTCAGATAAAAGCCTGTACATGGATGTTCATAATAACATTGTCTATAGTAATCAAAAAGTGGGAACAACTCAAATTTCACCAACTGATGAATAGGTAAACAAAATGCAGTGTATCTATATGATTGAATACTATTTAGCCATAAAAAGGAATGAAGTTCTGATACATGCTACAGCATGGATGAGCCTTGAAAAACATTTTGCTAGATGTTAGGCTTTTGTCGGATGTACAGTTGGCAAATATTTTTTCCCATTCTGTGGGCTATCTCCCTGCTCTCTTGATGGTTTCTTTTGCTTTGCAGAAGCTCATTAATTTGATGAGGTCCTACTTATCTATTTTATTTCTTAAAGTATTGGCCTTTAGAGTTCTGAGTAGGGATTGGTTCCCAGTTCCAATTTCCATAAGGGTATCTCCTGTGTTTTCTAAGATTCTTATAGTTTGAGATTTTATGTTTAGATCTTTGATCCATTTATAGTTAATTTTTGTGTATGGTGATAGGTAGGGGTCCTTGCAGCCATAAAGAATGACACATGCATGGACTTTGCAGCAACCTGGATGGATTTGGAGTTGATCATCCTCAGTGACTTATCACAGAAACAAATAACAGAGTTCCATATGTTCTCACTCATAATCGGACCTTTAACAATTATAATGCTATAAGAAATTTATTAGCTGTAATGGGAAACTGTTGGTGGTGGGGGGGGATTGGCAGTTGAGGGAAACTGCTAGGGGAGGGAGGGGCATACCTCATTAACAGGGGTACCTAAAGGATCAATGTTTGTATACCTAACCCTGAATTGTACCCCAAATCTTTATAATGAAAATTAAAAAACAACAACAACAACAACATTTTGCTAAGTGAAACAAGCCAGATACAAAAGGTCATATATTGTGTGATTCCACTTAAATGAAGTGTTCAGATAGGACAAATCTATAGGGAGAGAATACTTGATGAGTATTTTTTTGGGGAGTGAGATAGGTGATGAAAATATTGTAGAATTAAATAATGATGATGACTGAACCCTGTGATAGACTTGTGATTCTACTAAAAACCCTGAATTATACACTTTAAATTGGTGAAGTTTGTGATATGTGAATCCTATCTCATTAAGGAAAGAATAGGCCCATATGTGTTTTAAGATGAAATAAAAATTTAATGTACATCAGTATTATCTTCTTAATTGTCATAGGGGAATGATATTGGAATGAGGAACATGGGGGTATTTTTTAATATAAACTTTTGAGACTTATGAATTTTAAAATTATATGCATATTTATTACTTTAAACTACTAAACAGCTTCATTATAATCATTTTAGTACTATGATTTTAAATGATATGGTTGTTTATTTTTTTAATAAGTTTTTTATATATAGTCCTAAATATTACTCATTTTGCAAAGTACTTCATTTTACTTTATACACCCAATTAGAGAATAATCCACTCATATTAATTACAGCATTTCAGAAAATTTAATTACAAAGTACTTCTAAACTACAGATGTTGTTATTTTTGTAGTAACAATCACATATTCCAAGTACATATTGATTTATTATGCAAAGGACCAAATCATTCATTGTTGATACCCACGATGCATAAATGTATCATCTACTGTCCATTAAAATCAGTAATGATTACATTTTGTTCTTCTTATTTTTATTTTTGACCATAATGAAAGCACTACCCTAATCCAAGTATTTCTCACAGGTGCTAGAAAGAAATTGATCCTCTAAAATGTAGAACAATCCTGGTTCTGATTACTGTGCTTCTTTTCATTTGATTCTATGAAATTATCAAGAATAAAAGTTGCAGCATATAGGTATTTTTAAGGAATTGTTGGTGTACTAAGGAAGAAAATAATTGGATAATCACCAAAATTCACCTGTGAAACCAAGAATAACTACTTTCCAGGGAGAATGGATGATCTATAAGATTCTCATAGCAAACATGTCCCTATAGTACAGATTATTTTATCATATTTGTTGACTGTCTCATTTGTTTTTAGTTGTGAAGCAGTTACATATATTAACTGAAAATTAATTATTTAATATTTGATCCTTTCTCAACCACTATCAGCAAAAAATAGAAAAATAAAAATAAAAAAGCAAATGACTCCATTAAAAATTGGACAAAAGACATGACCAGACATCTCCCAAAAGAAGATATACAAATGGTCAAGTATATGAAAATATGAAAAAATACTCAACATTGCTAACCATCAGAGAAGTGCAAATTAAAACCACAATGAAATACCACATTATACCAGTTAGTATGGCCATTACTAAAAAAGTTTAAAAATTGATGCAATGAAAAGGGAACGTTTATACACTGTTCTTGGGAGTGTAAATAGTATAACCTCTATGGAAACTGGTATGAAGATTTCTCAAAGAATTAAAGTTGATCTACCATTTGATCCAGTCATCCCACCTACACTCACTCAATGCAGCACAATTCACTTTTGCAAAGATGTAAAATCAACCTAAATGCATGCCCATCACCTGATCAATGGATAATGAAAATGTGACATACATAATATATATATGGAATATTATTCATATATATACGAAATGTGATATATATATACATATATATGGAATACTATTCAGCCATCAACAAGAATGAAATAATGTCTTTTGCAGCAACTTGGAAGGGACTAGAGAACATCATGCTGATATGAATTTTTTAGGTCAGCCTGGGCTTTGAGAGTGTCAGCTCAATGGGTTGGCCAGCTGGGCCCCAGAGAGTGTCAGCCTGATGGGCTGGCAAGCCTATCCCCAGGAGTGTTGGCTCTAATTGGCTGGCATGCCAAACCCTGAGAGTGTTGCTGATTCGGAGGGCTAGCAAACCAGCCCTCTGAAACGTCTTAGCTTTAAGTCTCACTTTCTGCCAGCAGCTCTTCCAGTTCAGCTGGCTCTCTTGGCTGGCAAGCCAGCCTACAGGGTACATTGCTCTTTAGCTCTTCTTCAGTTCTTCAGTTGGGATTCTTGTCTCTTGCCCAGGAAGAATGAGGGAAACAGACAGCCAGAAAGTGAGAAAGCAGGATTTATTGAGAGGACAGAAAAATTTCCCAGTGAGAGGGGACCTGAGGGGGTTACCAGTCTGAGGCCAAAACCTGGTCCTTATATAGCCCTAAGATAGAGTTGATTGGCTAGTATTAGCAGTGAACTAATTGGTAGTTTTTTAATCTTGGCAGCAGAAAGTCTGTTACTTTGTTATGCGGGAACTGCCCCCTCTGTCTGCCAAGTTGTTTACTAGCTGTCTCCTCTTAGCTTGTCACTTTGGACCCCCCCCCATCAGTCTACCTACTTGTTTTCTAGCTGCCCCCTCTCTCAATGCTAAGTGAACTAACATAGGAACAGCAAATCAAGCACCGGGAAGGAATTAAGATGGCTGACTTGAGGCAACTAGAGTGCTTCTCCTATAAAGTAAACCAAGATAGAGTTTCCTCAACTCCCAGAGAGGAACAGGACGAGCAGCATGCTCTAAAACTCATCAAAGGAGTGAGAATACCCACATAGTGCAAAGAAGAGAAAAATCTATGATGTGTCTAGAACTAGCCAGACTATCCTCTGGATCACAGCACAGACCACAGCAGTCTCTGGATGCAGTGGGGAAGGTGACTGAGGAGAATTCAGGAGTTCTGTGATTCTGCCACAGACATGGAGGGCCCTCTGGGCCTGTGGGACTGTGGGAAAATGCCTTACCTACAGCGGTGTTCTGTCAAAACCCATGTGGAGTGGTGTTGGGGGGGGTGGGGCAGCAGCTCCAGCTGCCATAACCCAAGAAGTCAGCCCTTGCTGATGGCTGATTTCTAGAAAGCTTGATAGGGACAGACTACAATGGCAACCTCCACAGTGGCAGACAGATCCCACCTGGGGCAGGCTGTTGTGAAAACACCTGAGACCCTAAAGCTGGCTGCAATTTGACATTCAGATCCATACTGTCTGAGGCTAAGGTGGGGAACTGAGTAGAACTCATTGCCATAGCAACCTCATCCTCCCCTTATAAACTCTCTGTGCCCACCCTGTACAACAACATTATCCCAGGCGCTTGGGACTCCCTCTTAATCCCCACTGGGGTAGCCAAGAGTGCATATAGGTGGGGAGCTTAAGGTCCTCTCTACCCCACACTCAACTTGAAGGCTCAAAACAGACAGAAAACTTTAGTAATCACCAGAGCCCTGACCTCCACCTAGGTTGGTTAGGCATTTACTCGGAGCAATATCTCATCAAGGAGAAACCCAACAATTACCATCGCAACTGCCCTTCTCCCACAAGTGCCACCACCTGAACAAAAGTCAACAGCGCAGCCCATCACATCTGATATAATACCTCAGCTTTGTTGAAAGCCTGATCCTAGAACCCAGCTAACACCACTTTCCTAACCACTCTGGTCACTCAGTACATCGTGAGCCACTGAATGTACCAGTATAGGACTAGCATGCTGGCAATTGAGAAGCTCACCATACCAAGGCTATATATAACCAAGGGAATACTATGGTGCCTACATCAGCCATCTGCCAACTTCAAATAAGAAGAAATAGTCTACCCAAATGAGATGGAACCAGAAAAGTAATTCTGGCAATATGAAAAAACAGAGCTTTCCAAAGCTCCAAAAGACCACATAAACTCTTCAGTAATGGACTCTAACTAAAATAATATATTTGAATTCCAGATATAGAATTCAAAAGGTTGATTATAAATTTACTCAGTGAGCTTCAGGAGATAGTTGAAAATCAACATAAAGAAAATTTTAAAACCAGTCAGAACATGAATGAAAAATTCTCCAAAGAGATAGACACACACACACACACACACACACACACACACACACACAGGAAAAAAAAAAAAAAAAAAAAGAAAGAAAGCATAAAAACCCAATCTGAAATTCTGGAAATTAAAAAAATTATTCGGGGAAGTATAAAATGCAGTGGAAAATTTTAACAGTAGACTAGAACAAGCAAAAAAAAGAATATCAGAACTTGAAGACAAGGCTTTTGAATTAACCCAGACAACAATAAAGAAAAAGTAATCAAGAGAATGGAACAAAACTTCCAAGAACTGTAAAATTATGTAAAACATCCCAACCTAAGAACCATAGGCATTACTGAGGAAGAAGAGAAAGCAACAGGTTTGGAAAGCCTATATCCAGGAATTGTGAAAGAAAACTTCCCTGGCCTGCCAGAGATTTAAACATTCAGTTACAAGAAGTCCAAAGAACCCCAGAAGATTGAATGCATGAAGGTCATCCCCAAGGCATATAATCATCTCATTATGCAAAGTTAACATGACAGAATAATTTTAAGAGCAGTGAGATAAAAGCATCAAATAACTAACAAAGTTTAACTGTCAGATTAACAGCAGACTTCTCAGAAAAAGAACTAACAATCCAATAAGGATTGGGACACTATCTTCAATCTGCTCAAGTAGACAAACAGTCAAACATTGAAGGAATTTGTCACCACTAAACTGACTCTTTAAGAAATATTCAAAGGATTGTTGCAGTTCTGTTCACAAAATCAAAAACATGGAATCAACCATGTTGCCCATCGAAGCTGGACTGGATAAAAAAAATGTGGTACATATACACAATGGAATATTATGCAGCCATAAATAAGGACAAACATATGGACTTCGAAGCAACTTGGAAGGATTTAGAGTCGATCATACTCAGTGATCTATCAAAGAAACAGAACAGAGTACCATATGTTTTCACTCATAAGTGGACCTTGAACAATTACTATAATACTATAAGAAAGGGATTGGCAAACTGGGAATTCCAAGTGGGAAACTGTCAGGGGAGGGAGGGGTGGGATTGGCAGCTGGGGGAAACTGCTAGGGGAGGGAGGGGCATACTTTATCAACAAGGGTACCTGCATGGTCAATGTTTGTATACCTAACCCTGAATTGTACCCCACATCCTTATAATTAATTTAAAAAAAGAAAGTGCATAAAATATTCTATATCAAAAAAGGAGAAATATTCAAAGGAGTTCTAAATACTGAAATAAAAGGTCAAAATACACCAGTAAGAAAATGCTGGAAATCATTAAACTCATGGGCCATATGGAACACCTACACAATAGAGGAAAATAAATAAACAAACAAAGCAACCATGATAACAACCAGTTTGATGAATGGAACAGTGCCTTACATATCATTATTAACTTTGCACATAAATGGTTTCAATGCCCCACTAAAAATATACAGACTGGCAGAATGGATTAAAAAATACAACCCAGGCCGGGCTCGGTGACTCAGCCTGTAATCCCACGCCTTGGGAGGCTGAGGTGAGTAGATTGCCTGAGCCCGCGGGTTCGAGACCTGCCTGGGCAACTTGGCAAGACCTCATCTCTACAATAAATAAAAAAATCAGCCGGGCGTGGTCGCGCGCGCCTGTAATTCCGGCTACTCAGAAGGCTGAGGCGGAAGGATCGCCGGAGCCCAGCAGGCCGAGGCTGCGGTGGCCGGGAGCGGCCACTGCACTCCAGTTTGGATGACAGAGTGAGACTACAACTCAAAAAAAAAAAAAATAGAAGGCTGAAGTGGAAGGATCGCCTGAGGCCAGCAGGTTGAGTCTGCGGTGACCATGAACATGCCACTGCACTCCAGCCTGGGCGACAGAGTGAGATTCTGACTCAAAAAAAACAAAAAACAAACTTAGCTACTCCTGTTGCTAGGGGAAGTATAAACATCTTTCAGGAGGGCAACTTGAGAATATGCGTCAAGAACCCAAAGAAGAATTCACTCCATTTGTAAGAATTTGTCCAAAGGAAGTAATTAGAGACGCAGAATCATAGCAGAGTAATTTTTTTTTTTTTTTGAGTTGGAGTCTCACTCTGTCGCCCAGACTGGAGTGCAGTGGCCGCTCCCGGCCACCGCAGCCTCGACCTGCTGGGCTCCGGCGATCCTTCCGCCTCAGCCTTCCGAGTAGCTGGAACTACAGG
>CAUYQG010130740.1:0-25867 GCA_963574415.1 Tarsius wallacei
TTTATGAATATTTTTCTTCTGTAAATACCCTAGGTTTTAAAATTTTTCTAGTGTTTCCTATTAATTGTTTTAAGATTAAGTTAAAGAAGTTCTTGTAGCTGGGCTCGATGGCTCAGCCTATTATCCCGTGCCTTGGGAGGCTGAGGTGAGTGGATTGCCTGAGCCCGTGGGTTCGAGACTCACCTGGGCAACTTGGTGAGACCTCATCTCTACAATAAATCAAAAAATTGGCCGGGCATCGTAGCGCGCGCCTATAGTTCCAGCCACTTGGAAGGCTGAGGCGGAAGGATCGCCAGAGTCCAGCAGGTCGAGGCTGCGGTGGCCGGAGCGGCCACTGCACTCCAGTCTGGGCAACAGAGTGAAACTCCAACTCAAAAAAAAAAGTTCTTGTGTTAAAACTTTCTATTTATTATTTGAATCAATGGATTATTTGAAATGAGTAGATTTCCTCTTTATTTAATGTCTTAATGTTTGAGGAACACCAGGACATAGTCTGTTTTCCTGATAGAAGTAAAATAACAGTTATGTTATCTGAGGTAGTCATGCATGCTTATCTGAATTTGTCATTTTAATTTTTATTTTTTAAGGCGCTGAGGCTACACACATGGATGGTGATCAAATTGTTGTGGAAGTACAAGAAACTGTTTTTGTTTCTAATGTTGTGAATTCAGATGTAACTGTGCATAACTTTGTTCCTGATGACTCAGACTCAGTTGTTATTCAAGATGTTATTGAAGATGTTGTTATAGAGGATGTTCAGTGCTCAGATATCTTAGAAGAAGCTGACGTATCTGAAAATGTCATCATTCCTGAGCAAGTACTGGACTCAGGTATATCCGAAGAAGTTTCTTTATCACATTGTGCAGTACCAGATGATGTTTTAGCTTCTGACATTACTTCAGTCTCAATGCCTATGCCAGAACATGTTTTGATGAGTGAATCTGTACATGTGTCTGATGTTGAACATGTTGTTCATGATAGTGTAGTGGAAGCAGAAATTGTTACTGATCCTCTAACCACTGATGTAGTATCAGAAGAAGTATTGGTAGCCCCTGAAGCAGTCATAGATGTCAACGGGATCCCGGTGGACCAGCAAGATGGTGACAAAGGCAACTGTGAGGACTACCTTATGATCTCCTGTAAGTCTTGGGGTACAGTCATTCTTAGGAATATATTTGAAGTGTTTTTTCTAACGTATATTGTGGTGATATTTTCTTGGCTTAAACTTCTGTAAAATTAAGATAAATCTCATAAACCTACATTCGTTGTTTATTTTCATTTCAGGTCCAGAAGATAAGCCATAATTAATATGGTTCAGAGTAAATAGTTATTTTTTATAAAGATGGAATAAAAAGTTGAGAAAGATAAAGGACAAAAATAATGGAACTAAACTTTATGAAATCATGAATAGTATGATTGGGCTGTTCCCACCTTTTCAGAATTGCCACTGAAATTTGAATGGAATTTAACATGAAAAAAATATACTATTTATTATATTGTCACTTCTGAACTTATTGTTTTTCTTCACCCCATTGTACTTTTCTTTTTAAAGTAATCTCTTTGAGTCAGGGTCTCACCCTGTAACCCTGACCGGAATATAGTGCACCATCATGGTTCACTTCTGCCTTGACCTCCTGGACTTAGGTGGTCCTTCTGCCTGGCTCAGCCTCCCAAATAACTGGGACTGTAGTCCTGTGTCACCACTGCCAGCTAGTGTGTTTATTTTTTGTAGAGGCAGGGTCTCACCATGTTGCCTAGGCTGATTTTGAACTGCTGGGCTCAAGTGATCCTTTTGTTTCAGCCTCCTAAATTGCTGTGATTTCAGGTGTGAACCACCACACCTACCCTGAGAGTTCTCATTCTTTAGTATCTTAGTAGTATATCTGAACACAAATGCTCATTGGCATAATTTGACTGCCACTGAGGTCTATGTGACCGTTTTATATATGCTATACACTGTAGATGTTACCATTGCTCTTAAATTCATTGTATCTTGTTAAGGGCAGGATCTTATGTAAAATATTTGTTTTTTAAAAATTTAATTTAGATCCATTTATAGTCACAAATGAGCAAAAAAAATACTTTAGCGTTGTGGGTACATGTGAGGATTTGCTATATAAGTAAATTTTGTGGAGGTGAGGTTTGGGCTGCTAGTGATCCCTCTCACCCAGCAGGTGATTGTTTGCCCCTCATTCGTCTCTCTCCTTTCCTCCTTTAGCAGTGCCAGTGTCTGTTATTAAAAATATTTGTTCAATAAGCACGTACTGTACTTTATAGCTGAAATTCTGTGACTGTCATGGTTCATTTAGAGGTCATCTAATTTATGTATATGATCAATTCACTTTTGTGACTCTTTGGTCATGGTGAAAATTGGGCATGGTGAAAATTCAGTAAAAAGCAATTCAATGAGTAAATGAACAAAATGAAGCAAACTCTCACATCTGCTGCAGAAACTCTACAAATCAATATGATGATTTGTTTATTGGTTCTAGTGGTGACTTGAACAGATGAGATTATAAAATATTGTATTTAATTTATATTTTTATATTTATATATTTTACATATAATTATTCCTCTCTTAGAGGCTAATTATTGGCTATACAGATATGGTATATATACAATCTTAACATTTTAAACTACTTACTAGTTTTATTTTTGAAAACCACTTGATAAAACACAGATGTTTTGGGATTTTAAAAGTATACATCTACAAGGGACTATTTCAGAAAAGTGAATAAGGATTTTTAGGGAGATGTACTGATTGAGTTTTTAAAAATTTTTGATGCAATTTAGAAAAATACTTTTGTTTACTAGACTAGGATGAATGGTTTTTATGTAAAAACTCTAAAATATAAGGCCAGGTATGGTGGCTCATGCCAGTAATTTGGATCATTTAAAACCAGGAATTTGAGACCAGCCTGGGCAACATAGTAAGACCATGTCTCTACAAACAACATTTTTAGGAACATTGCCCCACTTAATGGTGGTGCATGTCTTAGCCTCTGCTACTTGGAAGATTGAGACAAGAGGATTGTTTAAGCCCCAAAGTTTTAGGGTGCAGGGAGCTCCGATTGTACCACTGTACTCCATCCTGGGTAACAAAGTAAGATCCTGTCTGTAATATAAATAAATGATTAAATAAATTGCTGTTGTTTTACAGTAACTTTGGAGGAGTTTGATAATTTCTAGAACAGTTAAACATATGTAGAGTTACTGTATGATCCAGATTTTATATTCATTGATACATAGCCAGAAGAGTTGAAGAAATATTTAAAAATAGTTTGTATGTAAATGTTAGTAGTATTATTAGTTGTAATAGCCAAAAGTGGAAGCAACCCTAATGTCCAAGAGTTGAACATTGATAAAATGTAATGTATCTTTATAGTGAAATATTATTTGACCATAAATAAATAACATAGGGCAACCCCTTTGGGTTCCCTTCCACTGCGGGAACTTTTCTGTCCTCTCAATAAATCCTGCTTCCTAAAAAAGTAAAAAAATAAATAAGTAACATGAATGGTCTTTGAAAACATTGTACTAAGTGTAAAAAGTATGTGAAGTATCTACAAGAGGTATATATGTAAAGACAGAAAGTAGATTAGTGGTATTCTAAAGACAGAAAGTAGATTAGTGGTATCCTACTGCTGGTGAATAGGGTTGTGAGGAATGGAGATTACCTAAAGGGTATACATGTTTCTTTTTGGGGGGGTGGAAATATTCTGTAATTAGTGGTGATGCTTGCATAGCTCTGTGACTTTTCTAAAACCCTCTGTAGACTTTACACAATAGTGAAAGAAAGGGTGGTTTTTATGGTATGTGAATTACGTTTTACTATAAGACTAATTGGAATCTTTTAAGGCAATTTATTGTTCTTCTAAGAAATTGACAAGCTAATAAAACTGCCAAATTATAAACATAATTATATTAGTGAATTTAATAGTTTATGGGCACCCACTTCAAATTCTCAGTGCCAACAGGGCCTGAAATTGCTGATTAAACTATAGCCTAAGAATTTTATACCCAGGCCTTTTTTTTTTTTTTTTTTTTTGAGTTGGAGTCTCACTTTGTCATCCAGGCTGGAGGGCAGTGGTACCATCACAGCCTTGATTTGGGCTCAGATGTTCCTCCTATCTGAGACTCTTCAGTAGCTATGACTACAGGCATGCGCCATCATGCCCAGTTAATTTTTTGCTTTTTTGTGTGGAGACAGAAATCTTACTATGTTGCCCAGGCTGGTCTTGAACTCCTGAGCTCAAGCAGTCCTTCTTCCTCAGCCTCCCAAAGTGCTAGGATTACAGGCCTGAGTCACCGCAACCAGCTCCAGACAACTTTTAAGAGAAAATTACAGGTAGAAGCTGGATCCCTATAATTCTATCACTTTGGAAGGCGGGGGCAAACCAGGGGTTTGAGAGCAGCCCGGGGAACTTGGTGAGACCTCATCTATACAGTAAGTGAAAAAATTATCCAGGCACTGTGGTGTGCGCCTGTGGTTCCAGTTACTTAGAAGGCTGAGGTGGAAGGATCACCTGAGTCCAGCAGGTAGAGGCTGCATTGGCCATGAATGTGGCACTACATTCTAACCTTGGCAACAGAGTGAGACTCCAACTCAAAAAAAAAAAAGATCTAGGATTTCAGGGATCTTAGCATCCATGAATGATGCAATTGCTATTTGATAATTAATAGAGCAAAATGAAAGATGAATTAGGAAAAGGACTCAAGTGGAGAAACAGTTAAAATAATGAGTAGTGATTTTTAAGTTAAGGTAATACTAGACTAAATACTAGACTAAACAAATGATGGTCTTCAGAATAGTAATTGATTTATTTGGAATGGCAGGATGTATACATGTGTTAATAATCTTTTCACTATTTATAGTAGGTGACATATGATTTACCATATGATTCCAATTTATTATTTTAATAATATTTTTCTTAGAAGTGTATTGTTAAATATATTGGCTTGTGTTAATATATGTTTACTTGAACAATATTCATATATGTGTAACATGCTTAATGTTAGATAGTTACTAAGGCTAGACAGTGTAGTCAGTTCTTGGGAAATATCAGTGAACAAAATAAGTAGAGTTTTCTTTCTCTTATGGTGACTGACTTCTGGTAGAAATGAATATACATAAAAATATTAAGTGAATTACTTTTCTGTTTTAGAAAAGCAAAAGTGCTTACTTAAGGGAATTCTGAGTTACAAAATTCTGAGATTCCTCACTGGAAAGACATTTTATCAAAAATTTCAAAGTCTGAGTTGTTAGACTTTACAAAGAAAATGCCTGTACTAATCTGAGTTCAAAAGAGAGGAGAGTGAAAATTTATGTCAAATGCTGCTACTAGAGCAAGACAAAGAAGGACAGAAAGCTAGTCACGGGAGACCTTGATAAATAGCTTTGATGAAGTCATGGGCAAAAGCCTAAGTGAAGTAAGTTTAGAGAATGTGCAATGGGAATAATTGGGGAAATGAAGCATTGGCCTTTGGGAGAAATGAGATCAAGAGAAGGTGGAATTTTTGTTTTGTTGTTTCAAGAGAGGAGAAAATGCTTGTTTTGCTAGTGTTCCAAAACGTTCCTATTGAATTTGGTAGATAAATTGATGGTATAAAGGATAATTACTGAAACAACCGAGAAGGTATAATTTAGTACTTAAGTGGCAGGATTGGTTTTAAATAAGAGCACAATTAACTTGTCTTGGTAATATGCAGGAAAAGCAAAGTTTATGGATTTAGTTTAAGTTGATAGGTGGGTAGATGTAATAGATCATCTTTGAGTTCTTAGTGAAGTCAGAGTAAGATAACAGGCAGAGAATATTGGAATTTAAGGGGAAAGAGATAAAATCCACTCAAGGTTTATAGTCCATGTATTTAAGGATGACACTATCCGTCTCCTCCCTCCCACTCTCCCTCCCTTTCTCCCTTCCACTCTGTCACCCAGCCTGGAATGCAGTGGATCATAACTCACTGCAGGCTCAGTCTCCTGGGCTCAGGTGATCCTTTTATCTTAGATTCCCAAGTAGTAGCAGGGACTACCGATGAATGCCACCGTGCCTGGCTAATTTTTTTGTATCTTTTTTTTAGAGACAAGGTCTTGTTGTCTATATTGCTTAAGCTAGTCTGTGTTGCTTTGAATAGTTTTGAACTCCATGGTGTAAGCAATCCTCCCAACTTGCCTTAATTACAGGCATGAACAACGTTTTTTTTTTTCTATCTTGTATTACTGATGTAAGATGTACATGCTCATGCAAAATTACTTCAGGCTTATTTGTGATTTTGCTAAGCAAGTGTGATAATGTGAGATAGGGGCATAAGAATTAGAAGGGAGTAGTTAGAATGATCAGCCATGGACTTAATTAAGCTTGTTTAGTTATTGTTAAATTTTCGTACTGATTTTTGTTTAAAAACTTCTTTTGTTATTCTGTGCTTTTACTTGTATATATGCATAGATAAATATCTGAATAATATTTTTGTAAATTCTGTTAATAGTGCTGGTGGTCTGCAGGTGATTTGATTTTGAGCACACTTAATTTCCTTTTTAAGAATAATTTTCTTAGCTATTTGTAATTTGAGATGTTTCATTCCAACAGAAGGTCACCTTTTTCTTTAAAAGTTAAGTTGAAGAAGCATAAGGAAATAGGATAAAATAATATTGCTTTAAATTTGGGCATATCAGGTATTAGGTGAGTGCTGGGGGAATAAGATCACTAAGACAGCAGTCTGTGCAGATTTTAGTTGCTAAACTGTGCAAATTGTATTTTAATAGGTAGGAAAAGTAGCTCTAGAGAATAGGACAAGAGAGTAGGTGACTTGATTTTTGTTCTAAGAAGGCTGGCTCATGGCAGTGTCTGGGGGTGTTTCCTGGAAATCTTTGAGCGAGAGAAATAAGACAGTTGTTTAGATCGTGAAGTAAACAGTGGTAAATAATCCTTAACAACCTGTTTTTGAGATCGTGAGGTAAACAGTGGTAAATAATCCTTAACAACCTGATTTTGAGATGATAGTATAAATGGAGAGGCCAGAGCCATGTGTTTGCATTGGAAGACTGCAGTACAATAAAAATGGTAAAATATTTCTGCTAATGATATTAATTTCAACAAAATGTACTTCCACTGCGAATCCAGTATGATTTCTTTCTTAGCAAAATTATAACTCATTTTTCTCTGGAAATGAAGGAAAATGAGGTGATATAACCACCTAAAAATTAAGCTGTGAATTCTTTTCATTCCCTCTTTTCATTCCCTCCTTTCCTTCCCTTTGTAGCTCATTGACATTAGGCATGTCAAATACCATCCAAAATATTTTCTTTTTTATCTGGAAAGAGGGAGATAAAATTGTTAGAAATTCTATTGAAATTGTAAAATTCCACACCAAAGGTAGTTGTTATTAGAAACAAGCTTAGTTTCTAGAAATAACACCTATTTTGCAGAGGCCTTGCTCTAAAGTTTTAGTTTTTCTTTATTCCAGATTTTTTAAATAACAGTTGTGCAGACATTATATATATATATAATGAATTAATTTAAAATCGCAGATTCTGGGTAGTAACTGGACAATTAAAAAATAAATTTCTTCTGTAACATTTCAAATTTATTGTGGTTTTGCAAGATGAATCAGTGGAGAACCATGCTGAAATTTTCAAGTAGGATAATTTTTTTCTTTAGTCATATAATAGCTTTGCTTTTCTCAGGTAGGTCTTATATTTGAAGTGTGTTTTTATTACATGTTAGGAAATATTCAGAAATATTTTTTACTCCAAGCTACAGGTAAATATATGACATTTTTGCATGCTATAAAGTTAGTACATTTTGCAGTTCTCAAAAGTTTTATTTTATGATCTGCTGCCAATCAGTGTTCATGGAAAAACCCAGCCTGACCTTGTAAAACATAGGACATTTGATTTTTCAGTACTTGTTAGAGTCAACCTTTTACAAACTGCCAAAATAAGCCAGGTTTATGTACAGTAGAACTCTTCAGAGATGAGTTTCTGAAGAAGTTATGAATTTATTATGAATTCTTTCTGAAAATCTCCATTCTTCATATACCATCTCAATTTGACATTTCAGAACTGCCTTTGGAAAATATCTTTTATCTCAATAACCTGGATATATAAATGTTTAACATTTCAAAGCAAAAGATACTAAGTTTTGGGGAAAAAACTTGGTATACATCAAGGATATGATACCGGTATGCTTACCCCTCCACAAATCAGTTTTATAAAACATAGTCAGAATACTTTAAGTTAGTTAACTAAGTTTAGGAATTAGGGAAGGCTGGTAAATTTTTATTTTTTTAAATTATAATACCAAAGAAGAGTGAGTTTTTTTGAAACTTGGTATTATCCAAATGGTCCTGGAAAGCTTTTTCTGAAGTTCTTAATCTAATCTGCTATTCTTTCACTGTTAAACCAATCTCCTATTGTGTATATATGGTTGAAGCTACCAGCTTTGCTCTTTTCCTGCTTTTGTTTTTATATTGTCCTACCCTCTCTAGCAAAACACCTTAGCTACATTCCTTTTGTATATTTACTTTCTGACCTCAGGTCTCAAAGAAATAGTAGGTTTTTCCTTTTCAAGGAAAATTCCTTTATCTTTGCTCTCAGTTTTATCCTTTCCATTTTCCTCTCAAATCTTTGTTTCAGCAATTTCACCTAATCCTCTAATTTCAGCCTCTCATTTTCTTTGGTTCCCCAAAGGACTATGAGAATGTTTAAGTATCCTGCAACTGTTCTGATTACTGCTTCTTTGTTTTTCTTTTTTTTTTCTTTTTTTTTGAGTGAGAGTCTCACTCTGTTGCCCAGGCTGGAATGCAGTGGTATGCTCACAGCCTCTGCAGCCTCGATCCTCTGGGCTCAGGCAATTCTTCCTCCTCAGCCTTCCAGGTAGCCAGAACTACAGGCATGTTGCTAGCATGCCTAACTAATTTTTTGATACATTATAGAGACAAGGTCTCACCAAGTTGCCCAGGCTGGTCTTGAATCCCTGGGCTCAGGCAATCTTTTTGCCTTGGCCTTTCGAAGAGGTGTTGGTATTACAGGCTTGAGCCGCTGTGCGTGACCTTGTTTTCCTTTTTAAAACAAGACATATTGAGTTCTCAGCCTACTTTGACCCCCTTCATTACACCTCTTTTCACCAGAACATCCGTGACTTTCAGGTTACTACAGCCCATGCAGTCATAATCTTTCTTGACTTATGTGTTATTGCAATGGGTTTTACACTAGGATTCTTGGAACTTTTAACTCCTTAGTATCTTTCTTGCCCTTTTACCACCCTCTTTGATTTTCCCTGGATTCATTTGTTAATTATTTCTTGTTCTTAAATTATAACATTATTCAAACTGTCTTTAAGTCACTTTTTTCTTTACGGATTTTTCACTGCGTGATCTCAAGTCTTAGTTAATATTTTGCTGATGGCTTCCTTCAGCGTTACAACTTGAATGTTCAGCAATTGGCTTCACATCTCATTTATTCGTTTTGCTCATTTTATTTCTAAAATGTGACTTAAATCTATTCTTCTTACCTCTTTGTTAATCCAAAATCTCCTCATGTGTCACCCAGATTATTGCAGTGGTGTCTGACAGTATAGCAAAAATGCCAGTCTGACTTTGTCATTGCTCTGCTCAAAAGCAGAGGTTATCAAATCTTTGGTGATAAGAATCCACAGGGATAGGTTGCCTTTAAACCTATTTCTGTATATAGGTTCCAGTCCTGTATATTCTACAAATTCTGATTCTAGCCAGATTGAGAAACATACTGTCTACCAGGATTAAGTCTGAGCCCCTTTGCCTTATGCACAAAACCCTTCATGAGGCTTTGGCTTTGCATTGTTGGTCATATTTCTCACTGTGCTCTGCATTGCAGCAGTTTTGAAGAACACATTATCTTAGCATCATACCATTTCTTGTTCCTCTTCCTTTATCTCTGCTGTATCTTTTGCATAAGACAAGTGCATTGTCTTTCATCTGAAAAATCTTTTGTTTATATGCCAGCTATTATTGAACTTTACATTTGACAAATCATTTCTGACTTCCCAACCTCTTTTATATTGATTAGTTTACAGACACTTTGAGAATTTATAAAATATTATTTTTGATTGTATGGGAAAATGAGTAAATTTTGAGAAAATTAATTTATATCAGTCTAACATTAAAGATTGCATTAGAGAGTTTAACTTTAGTATATTATGTATGCAATTTTAATTTTTACTCATGTAAGTAATCTTTTAAGTTTACTTTAAATTATATAAGAAATCTACTAATGATTTTTTTTTTTTTTTACTATTTTTAATTATTTTAATTTTAAAGATATGGGGTGCAATTCAGGGTTAGATATACAAATGTTCATTATGCAGGTACCCTTATTGATGAGGTGTGCCTTTCCCTTCCTCAGCAGAAGATTCCCACTACTGTCAATCCTGCCTCCAACTAGTATATTTCTAAGTTACATTTCAGTTCTGAAAACAACTGTGTATTAAAATGTGGCTTGCACAAATATGTATGTTGCTCTTTTAGAGATATACAAAAAAATGTTTTCAGTAGCCTTGTAGTCTGGGCTTCATGTGTCTTAAGAGTAAAATAAAGTAGCTTAATTTTATAATACCCATGTTTGCAAGAAAGAAGGACTCAGGATGCTATTTGCAAGCAATTCTTGATTCCTGTATGAAAAACTAAATTAGATTTTTACTGTATTTTTGCTTTTTAATGTTGACTTTTGAAATACTAAATACATCTTTAAACTGTGTAAGAGTTTTGATTAGGCAAATGAAGTTTTGAATCTTTTGAAGAACACAATGAGGAATTTTGCAAAATATTTCGAAGATTGCAAAATCCGAGTTCTATGTAGTCTACTTTTACAAGATCGGATTAAGAATTTGAAACTTCGTAGTAGTCAAAACTATCACCATAGCCTTAGCTGAGTAATATTCATTTTACTTGGTCATGAATACATTCATCTGCTCTCCATTAATGGAAACCATCCTTTGTTATACCGTTTATGGACTTTTTTCAAAGAAAAAAGGTATTATTGCTCTAACAGTTTAAACTTATATGATACATTCTTCAAACACTTTAGAGGTTGATGGATATTTGCTGTGAGTTATGTGGATCAAGATTTGAATTCTGGCTTTGCCACTTAGTGGATGAGTGACCTCAGATACCTCTTTCAACTTTTCCAGTTTGTTTTACTCTAAGATGTTGGCAATATTGTATCATTCCCTCAGAGAATTATTATTAATATCAAGTTATGTTTTTAGTAATGATTTAATAAACAGTAGCTGTATTATGATTACATTAAAAAATAATCATCTGGCTGAGTGTGGTGGTTCATACCTGGGATCCCAGCTCTTTGGGAGGCTGAAATGGGAGGATTGCTTGAGGCTCAGAATTTAAGACCAGCCTGGGCAATATTGTGAGATCCCATCTGTACAGAATAAAATAAAATAAAAAAATAAGCTGGATATGGTCATGCACTCATAATCCCAGCTACTCAGGAAGCTGAGAAGGGCAGGCAAGAGTGTTTCTTGAGTCTAGAAGTTCAAGGCTGCTGAATGCTATGGTCACACTCCCGCATTGTAGCCTAAGTGATAGAGCGAGACCCTCTTTTAAAAAAAAACAAAAAACAAAAAAACAAAATTATCTGTTCAGTTGCCTATTTTTTCACTGGATTACAAATTTCTTGGATCCATTACTTTTTATGTTTGTATTCCCACTACCTGCCCAGAGTATGACTTATAATTGTGACTTACAGTTTATTGTTTAAATAAACATGAATGTCCAGCCAGAAGGCAAAATACGTCCAGCAGGTGATCACCAGAAAGGGAACTGAAAGTGAAAAGGGAAAATGAAAAAGACTTGTTGAGGTTATTGAAGTCAAGCTAAATTAGCCTTATTTTTTTTGAACCTCAGTCCTTCCTGCTTCCCTCTGGTTGTTTTTTCACTGTGCCAGGTAGGGCAGCTGGGCCTATAGCAGAGAGAACATTCTTTCATTATTTCTTAAATACACTCAATGTTAGTAAATTCAACTTCTGTGATAAATTGTGCTGTGTGCGAAGTGCCATACTTTCAGTTGTGCTAAAGATAATAGTTGATGTGCATAGTGATGGGCATTGTAAGGTTACATTATATGAGGATTATGTTTTTGGTATTTACTTCAGTTCAGAGTCTGTTTTTGTCTTCCTTTATTTTGCAACAGAGTTTCACTTTGTTGTGCAGGTAGGAATACAACAGTGAGATCTTAGTTTACTATAGCCTTGATCTCTTGACCCAAACTGTCCTCCTGCTTCAGCCTCCTAAGTAGCAGGGACTACAGGCACACACCATCATGTCCATCTGATTTTAATATTTTTGAAGAGGTGAGGTCTTGTTATGTTGCCTAGACTGGTCTCGAACTCTTAGCCTCAAGTGATCCTCATGCTTTGGCCTCCAAAGTACTGAGATTACAAGTGTGATTGTGGAGTTTGTTTTTTAAGACATCATTTTTATTTTGTTAAGTTTTGTTAAGTATCCTGTTATACTTGATTTCTTTGCTACTTTTTAAAGCTTAAATATATGAATACTGTATATTCCTTGAGTTCCCACTATTGGAAATGATTTGTTTCTTCTGTTGGTAAGTAGGTTCCATTTATTTTTTAGCCAAAACATGAAACAAGCTACCTTCATTAAATTTTATGAGAAGATGCTTAAATATGCATTTTGCTGCATTTGCCTGCAACTGACCTAGATTCATTACTTCCATTAACCAAGTATATATGTTTGTGTGTGTACATATGTAATTTGTATGTGTGTGTAGTACTGTGTGTGTTCATATATATTTTATATGTGTATGTGGCTTAAAAAAATTGATGTTAGAATTTATATTGACCATCTCTTTGTAGTACACTTTTCTGACAATCATATTTTGTTTTTTTAAAAATGTGTGATTCTGGTAGGACAGATTAAGACTAAATAGTATTTTGAAATAGCAAATGTGAGGTAGTACTGATAAAATTATTTATGTTAAGACTAATGTGTCCAGATTTTTCTACTAGGATATTGTTTTTAAGATCCTCAAGATTACTTGCTTTTTACTTTTTGGATAAGCAAAGGTGAAGTATATTCATTCATTACTTCTGTTAAGTTTTTGAGGCTACAGGGAGTTTGTGTGAAATGTTTTTTACCATAATATCTTATCCCACTTAAGTCTTTTGAAATGTATTCATTGTATCTTTTATTTGTATAGGTAAAGTCATTCAGTTTTTAGTGAACCAGGTTAATGATTACATTTATAAAAACGACTTCACATAAGCAACATTTTTTGAGAGTCTGCTATTATTGTTTATAATGTATTTCTTGCCTTGTTAGTGGATGATACTGGCAAAATAGAACACAATGGTTCCTCTGGACTGACGGTGGATGCAGAAGCAGAAATTGATCCTTGTAAAGTGGATGGCACTTGTCCTGAAGTCATCAAGGTGTACATTTTTAAAGCTGACACTGGAGAGGATGACTTAGGTAAGAGGAAGCCTCCAGCATTTTATACATCTTATTCCAAATTCTTATAGCTGGTAATCTTTTAAATTTAGTTTGAATTTTGTTTTGTTTTGGTGTTTTGTGTTTTTGTCCAGGTTCACTGCACCTTCAACCTCTGGGCTTAGGCTATCTTTCCACCTCAGCTGCCCAAGTAGGTTGAACTACCAGTGGTGTGCCACTGTGCCTGGCTAATGTTTTGATTTTTTTTCTTTTTTAAATAGAGATGAGGTCTGTCAATGTTGCCCTGGCTGTTCTTGAATTCCTAATCTCATGCAATCCTTCCTCCTTGGTCTCCCAAAGTGCTGAGATTGCAAACATGAGCCACCATGTGCAGCCTAGATTGAAAAATTTGAAATCTTTTTTGAAGGTAATTTTTAGGACAAATATCTAATTTAATAATGTAAAAATATTGTAAAAGACAAGTATGTAAGTCAGTGGTCCCCAACCTTTTTGGTAGCAGAGACCAATTTCCTGGAAAATAGGGAGGGAGAACAGGGTTGGGGATCACCAGGCATTATATTCCCATAAGGAGAGTGGAACCTAGATCTTTTGCATGGGTAGTTCACAATAGGGTTCACACTCCTAAAGGAATCTGATCCTATAAGATTCTTCAGCTGCAGCTGATCTGGTAGGAGCCGGGGCTGTGCAGCCAGTTCCTAACAGACCATGGACCAGTACAGGTGAGAGTGAAGTTTCTAATAATTCTGGAGCTGTCTGCTTCCCTGATAGGTGGAACTGTAGACATTGTGGAAAGTGAGCCTGAGAATGATAATGGAGTTGAACTCCTTGATCAGAACAGCAGTATTCGTGTTCCCAGGGAAAAGATGGTTTATATGACTGTCCATGACTCTCAACAAGAAGATGAAGATTTAAGTAAGTAGGTGGCCTTTTAGTGGGAGACTGTTTTTTGTTTTTGTTTTTTTAATGCAGCCAGTATTGAAGAAAATAGGCAACATTGTTATAAAAATAACTATATTGCTATATTGCAAAGGAGGACATCAGCTACTCTTTATATGTATTCACATTGTTGCTTTAAAAACAAATTATGATGAAAGTCAAGCTATGAATGATTCATCCACTATTTACTGAATATTTACTTCTGTTTTACTGCTAGTATATTTTTCCTGTGTGACCTCTATAAATCTGTTCTGAAAAGTTTTTATTTTGTACTTAGATATTGCTGAAATTACTGATGAAGTTTATATGGAAGTGATTGTAGGAGAGGAGGATGCTGCTGTTGCAGCAGCAGCAGCAGCTGCTGTACATGAACAACAAATAGATGACAATGAAATGAAAACCTTTGTGCCAATAGCATGGGCAGCAGCTTATGGTAGGTTACATAGTAGCTTGAAGGATTGAGTGGTTTTTGAACATGAATTTATATTAGAAAAATTAGTTATACAGTCTTCAGGGTTTCAGAAGTATGAAGTAACCAGTGTGATGATTTAAACAAAAGTAGAAGGAGATTATAGTATACTTCTCTTGCCTTTAATTTTAATATGAACTTATTTCCTGCCTACATTATGTGAAATTTACAGGAGCTTTCAAGCAAACATTTTTTATCCTGCTTATATTCTGACTCATGATTTTACAGTTTTGGGAGATGGCAAGGGAATCCAAAGGGACAAAATGCTGCTAGATATGGAAGCTAGGCTTTTTCCGTGGTCTTTAAATAAACATGCCCATACAAATCATTACCTAAAATAAGAAATTTCTGTCATTCATGAGTATCATAACTTTTTGTTGTAATTAGTGAAGAATTTCTAAGTCTTTAGAACTTGTAATACTGTGTAATTTTTGTTTTTGAATATGCATTGTTAGGTAATAATTCTGATGGAATTGAAAACCGGAATGGCACTGCAAGTGCCCTCTTGCACATAGATGAGTCTGCTGGCCTTGGCAGACTGGCTAAACAAAAACCAAAGAAAAGGAGAAGATCTGATTCCAGGCAATATCAAACAGGTGAGGGTATACATGGAGCAGTGTGCTATGGGAGCTCTCACATGAAATTCTAGTATGTATCCACAGGGGTGTCATGGTAGCATTTTAGCCTCTAGAACACTTGTAACTTTTGTGTATTGAATTTGAAATAATTTTTAGAGTTCAGTGATATTCATGAATGATTTCCTTGGATAAGAAGAAACAGCATGTGGATCAGGTATTTAGGAAAAAAAAAATTCTCAGATGATTTTATTGGAAATGAAAGTAAATTTCTATAGTATGTTAATTAATTTTAAATGAACAGAATTGCAAGAATTAATTTTGTCAGCATAAAACAAGCATAATTTACATAGGAGAAAAGAAATACTTCATTTAATCACAGGACATAGTTCTTTCCTTTATTGCTTTGTATATTGATTTACATATTTAAATTTATAAGTGTGGTTAAGCTTTACTGTAAGTTAGCATAAATTTGGCTTGGAGTAACCAAAGCAGAAATGTTTGACTTTATTTTTATGTGTGATCTTCTGCAGATTTCTGAGTTGATGTTCATCCCTACTTGCTTGATTTATTTTTTTAAATAGTTGTAGTGAGATTGGTACACAGTGACTCAAACTAGGCCCCCTTTATTAGTATGTTTGTATTTCTTATGTTAAAAAGTGGTGAAAATGCTTATAACTTAGGAGTATTTGCCCTGTGGTGTTTTTTTTTTTTTTTTAATCTTTGCATTTATTTTATTTTATTTAAAAAAAATTTTTATTTTGAAGATGTGGGGTGCAATTCAGGGTTAAGTGTACAAATGTTCATTATGCAGGTACCCTTGTTGATGAGGTGTGCTTTCCCGTCCTCTGGCAGTTTCCCTCTACTGCCAATCTCGTCTCCTTTCACCCCCCGGCAGTTTATAACTACTGCCAATCCCTCTCTTATAAGTATTTTGATAATTGTTCAAGGTCTACTTATGAGTGAGAACATGTATTGGTTATAGCACACACTTGAAATTTTTGAAGAAACTCAAATTGAACTTGATTTAATCACTTATACTCCTTTCTTTTCCTTTCCTAGCAATAATTATTGGCCCAGATGGACATCCCCTAACTGTCTATCCTTGCATGATTTGTGGAAAGAAGTTTAAGTCGAGAGGTTTTTTGAAAAGGCACATGAAAAACCATCCTGAGTATCTTACCAAGAAGAAGTACCACTGTACTGATTGTGACTACACTACCAACAAAAAGATAAGTTTACACAACCACCTGGAGAACCACAAGCTGGCCAGCAAGGCAGAGAAGGCTATTGAATGCGATGAGTGTGGGAAGCATTTCTCTCATGCTGGGGCTTTGTTTACTCACAAAATGGTGCATAAGGAAAAAGGAGCCAATAAAATACACAAGTGTAAATTCTGTGAATATGAGACAGCTGAACAAGGGTTATTGAATCGCCACCTTTTGGCGGTCCATAGCAAGAGCTTTCCTCATATTTGTGTGGAGTGTGGTAAAGGTTTTCGTCATCCATCAGAGCTCAAAAAGCACATGCGAATCCATACAGGGGAGAAGCCATACCAGTGCCAGTACTGTGAATATAGGTCTGCAGATTCTTCTAATTTGAAAACACATGTGAAAACAAAGCATAGTAAAGAGATGCCACTCAGGTGTGACATTTGTCTTCTGACTTTCACAGATACCAAAGATGTGCAGCAGCATTCTCTTACCCACCAAGAAAGCAAAACACACCAGTGTCTGCATTGTGACCACAAGAGTTCAAACTCTAGTGATTTGAAAAGACACATAATTTCAGTTCACACTAAGGACTACCCTCATAAGTGTGACATGTGTGATAAAGGTTTTCACAGGCCTTCAGAACTCAAGAAACATGTGGCTGCCCACAAGGGTAAAAAAATGCACCAGTGTAGACATTGTGATTTTAAGATTGCAGATCCATTTGTCCTAAGTCGTCATATTCTTTCAGTTCATACAAAGGATCTTCCATTTAGATGTAAGAGATGTAGAAAAGGATTTAGACAACAGAATGAGCTTAAAAAGCATATGAAGACACATAGTGGCAGGAAAGTGTATCAGTGTGAGTACTGTGAATATAGCACTACAGATGCTTCAGGCTTTAAACGGCACGTTATTTCCATTCACACGAAAGACTATCCTCACCGATGTGAGCACTGCAAGAAAGGGTTCCGAAGACCTTCAGAAAAGAACCAGCACATAATGCGACACCATAAAGAAGTTGGCTTGCCCTGAGAGTATGTCTACAGACTTTTGTAAAGATGATGTTGGCCTTGAAGCAGGAAATTTATTTTAAAGCTAGTTAATCTTGTTCACATCCATTACTGTACATTGATTTATGCTGTGTACAAATGGAATTATTGCTTCTAGTCCACTTTGCTTTACATTTTATTCAGTAGGTGTTCTGGATCCTATTCAGTTTGTTAATAAACGAGAAAAGGTAGCAACAATCAAGTTGCTTATAATAAAATAATCTATGGTTCTGTACTAAATTTCTGAATTTTCAGTCTTAGAAGCTTTACTGTATTTATTAGTTATTTACTTTATTCATCTTGATGATGGTACTCTTCTAAGACAAAATAACTTAAGATTGGTAACTCTAAAAGTAATCATTATGACCTATTTTTTTCCCCACAACATTTTTTTTGCATTATAGACATCTGCTAATATAAATGGGAGATTTTACTGTAAAGCCTAATGATCATAGCATGGAAATCATTTCCTTGTCCTGCTTAATATTTTCAGGTTACTTGACAATTAAACTTTACATTTGAGCCTCTAACTTTGCTAAATGTAGACTATTGGCTGAGTTTAATTCTCATTTTGTTTGCAGGTAAAATATGTTTCTTTTGACTTTCTTTACAGTGTTTACATCTTATGTCACCATAGCAAATGTTTAGAAAAACTTACTGAAAAGTTGTGCTTATATCTGTTTTTATTTTTTTGTCTGTACTGTTCTCTCTTGGAATAGTTGTATTTTACACGAGATTTGTTGCAGACTGAATTTTGAGTCTTTAGAGGTAAATTGTGGACTCAAGATTTCTTGCAACTTGGTATGCAAATGTACTCTAAATTTAATGTGTGCATGTTTGTAATTATTACATATTTATATACACAATCCCAAATTTTAAACCTATGGTGAAAAACATTACATTTACAATATTCTGAAAGATTCAGGGATATATGAAAGCATTTTGTAATTCACTATTCAGAGATACTAAAATTCAGGTGAGGAATTAGAAGGAAAATTAGGATGTTAGTAAAAGTTTAATTGAAAAACTAAAGTTAAGGAATTTCTAGATGGCATGTTTTCATATGGTTTTAGCTACACATATGGAAATCAATGTCAGACATACATACTTCTCTTAATTTTCTCTGCGAATGCTATAAAGGAGTGATGTCTCTTGCAAAATAAGCACCAAGTGCAAGTAATGGCTCTATGTAACAGATTAATTGCTTGTTCCAAATTAGAGTTGGCAATTTTAGCCTGCTTTTTTATTTCTTAGACAGTTAGTAAACTTTAAAAAAGACTTAACACTTAAGTTGACTTTAATTAGAAGATAAAAATGTGTTTCAAGTACATAATAAAAATCTGTGGCCTTATTTGGATTATCACCACATCTTTCAGTTTTATTTTTTGAGAGTTGACATATTTAAGCAGTTATACATACAGGTATAATGTAAAATGAATTTAGTTAATTAGAATCTGGTGAATAGGAATTTTGAAGAGCAAAAAATAATATTTTAGGTTTGTTAAGTTAATCATTGGCACATATGTATTTGGCATTCCGTGGGAAATTAGAATTTTTTTTTACCCACTTGATAGCCACTTCTGGCATCGTTATGGTGCTTCATTCTACTTTGACTGTCAGGTTTTTACTTTTCAGTTTTCTCTGTGCCACTGATACTTATATTTAGAAGTTGTATTTATAGGGATGGTAATCTAAATATTTGGTATTTGTCAACCTCTAAAATGTTAGATTAATTTAGTCTAGTTCTAAGGTGTGTTAGGGCATCTAGAAATTTCAAACTATTGCCAAACGAAGTGTGCATGAATTTTGGGACCTTTTAGGCCTCTTTAGCCCTCACGCATGTCCCCAACCTGGTTTTTAATGTCATTCATTGTCCTGTTGTTGAAAACTTTATTTTTTGTGTCAAAATCTTTTAAATATCCTTTGAATTTTTTTCCTGAAGTAATGTAAAAGGAAATATTTAAATGTTTAAATTTAGGAATTTTAAAGCTTTCTTTAAAAGTTATACAGATAGCTATTTATATTTTAAAAATAAACTGAAAGGTAAAGAACACAACACATTTTACATACTTTATATTTCCCACATAGTCTACAGTCATACACATTTGTCTTGATTTCTTTTAAGCACAATATTAAAACCTTTAAAAGGTTATTTAAGGGTTTGGTCAGGTGAATATAAGAAAATGTATAAAGGAAAAATGAAATTGTACTTTCTGTTATATACTGTTATTAGTTACATGCTGTTTTTAATTCTTAGTTTGATTAGCAAAGCTAAAAAGGAGATGTTTCTGTTGAAAATATTAAAAAGATACACATTCTTTCAAAGATATAAGTTATTGTTTTGTTGAAAAATAGCCTACTAAGTATTGTATTTCCATTCCTTTGTACACATTGTAAAATACTTAAAAGAAAAATACTTAATGAGGATTCATATAGGGAAATATGACACTATTGTAAATGTGTACTGGAGAATAATATGCAAAAATAAAAATAAGAATATTTTTCTGTTAATGCTCAGTGTATTAACACTTTCTTAAGAAAAAGAAATGTGCAGTTTTGTTAAGTCTAATAAACTTAACAAAAGTGGACTATTTTTATTTCCCTGTCTTTTAATTTATTCTGTACATCAGAGGTCTGCAAAATGCTTATCAGTTGCTTTAAATTTTTGAGTTGGTGCAAATAGTGATAATCTTATGAATTTACAAGTAATATTTTAGAGTGTGGAGGAGCTAATTGGTGAGTTCTTTGATCAACATGTTCGTGAAATTTATTTTTTCCTTTTTTCTTCACAAAAGATTGTTTTATTAGCATCTTTGTCCCTTGAGATAAATTTTCCTTGCGTAGAGTGAGTTTTGAGTGTGCTTATAGTTCATTTCAGTATCAATTCACAGCATGTTTTTTTTTTTTTTGACTTGAATTCTCACTTTGTACCCAGGCTGGAGTGCACTAACAATCACTTCAGCTTTTAACTGCTGGTCTCAGACGATCCTGCTGTATCTGTTTTCCAAGTAGTTGGAACTACAGGTGCGCACTACCACACCTGGCTAATTTTTTTTTTAAACTGTAGAGATGAGGTGTCACCAAGTTTCCTGAGCTGGTCTCGACCCCGTGGGCTAAGACAGTCCACTCGCCTCAGCCTCCCAAAGCACTGGGATTATAGGCTGAATCACTGAGCCTGCAAATTCACAGCACATTTAATCAGTGATGATTGTTAATATCTCCATAGCAAAATCACCTGCCCTAAAGTTACACATTTATACCTTACTTCTTGAGCCAGTTTGGATGACTTTAGTCGACACTAAAAAACTATGGGATGGGTGTTATAGTAAAATTCAGAAGCTAGATGAACGTTAAAGCAGAAGACAAAAGAAGATTGCAACACAGTCACTTGAAATGTGAATTTTACCTTTGCAAAAATCAATCTTAAAATGTTTAATCAATAGCACTTAGTATATTTACAAGGCTACCATACCTGTGTTTAGTTTTAAAATATTGATTTTAGAGATAAAAAATTCTGCAGTTCTTCAGGTCTGTATTAAGATGTTTTTGTCTAACAGTTTTAACAATAAATAAGTAAAATTAGAGCTAAGTGTTTAGAGAATATGGAGAGTGTCACTTACTGGAGCCATAATATCTAGACAAGTCTATGGCAGCTGAATAACAATTATATTAGAAAACCTAACAGCACAGTTAGGCTTATAATTCCAGCGTAGGTAATTTACTGCCTGGTTCTCTGGCCATTTCAGTTTTATTAATTTTACTTCTCAGAAATTCTAGGATTTATGTAAAGAAAAGCATAATGGCCAAACAGTATCTTAAAGGTGCAATATTTCACAGTGGTGGGTTTTGAAGTGTGGACCAGGTACTGCCAGCATCAGCATTACCCAAAAACTTGTTAGAAATATAAAATTTTGGGCCCACTCTAGATCTGTTACATAAAAACCATACATAGGGACCAGCAATTGGGTTGATTCACTGGTTGTTTTATTGTCTTTTCAAAAACATATACAAGCCAGGCTCAGTGGCTCAGCCTGTAATCCCTCGCTTGGGGAGGCTGAGGTGAGTGGATTGCCTGAGCCTGCGGGTTCAAGACCCGCCTGGGCAACTTGGCAAGACCTCATCTCTACAATAAATAAATAAATAATTAGCCGGGTGTGGTAGCGCGCGCCTTTAGTTCCAGCTACTCGGAAGGCTGAGGCGGAAGGATCTCCGGAGCCCAGCAGGTCCAGGCTACGGTGGCTGGGAGCGGCCACTGCACTCCAGTCTGGGTGACAGAGTGAGACCCCAACTCAAAAAATATATATATGTATATACAAAATTTACCATTTTAACCACTTTACATCAATGTAGTTCAGTAATGCTAAGTGTATTAACATTGTTATGAAACATTTCTTAACTTGCAAATCTGAAACTCTGTACCCATTAAATGGTTTTCTCCACTCCCCTCAGGCTCTGGTAACCATCATTCCGGTTTCTGATTATTTACTTTAAATATCTAAGTGGAATCATTATAATATTTGTCTTCTTGTAATTGGCTTAATTTCAGTTAGCATCTTTGCCTTGTTCTTGATCTTAGAGGAAAAACTTTGTCTTTTACTACTGAGTATAATGTTAGCTGTACGTTTTAAAAAATATGGCCTTCATTATGTTCAAGTATCTTTCTAATTTTTTCTGTATTTTCGTATAAAAAGATGTTGAGTCTTGTCAGATGTTTTTCTGCATCAATTAATATGATGTGGCTTTTGTTCATTTTTGTCATTTAATGTACATTTTTTATTATATAATACTCAAGGGCTTTAATTTCCAGCAGCTAAAGTGCCATGAAGCTTAATATCAACATTAGTGAATTCATTTATTCATGTTATGCTTTTTATTGTGAACATCTGAATGCCATAAATTTTGAACTGATAAGCAAGGATCTTGCACAGGCTGGCAGCGATCCAGAAAGCCACTCAACAAGTAAACATACTCTGCATAAAGAGAAAATTCATAGTACAAAATTGAATGTCCAACAGATTCCATTTCAGAATTACACATTATATTGACTTTAAGATCTGGAACTCAGCTAACTAACTAGTGATGGGTTCACCTGATTTCAGGATGGTTAATCCTGGAATAATTAAGGAAATGGCTCAATCTTTCTTCTTAGCTGCCTGTTCTTCCCTAGCATCTTCCACTTTTTTCTCATTTTCCTTGACTTCTTTGGTTTCTTTTTCACCTTCACCTTTTCCCCCTTTTTACATTCTTCCATGGCAGCAGCTTCTTCCTCTACTCTCTTCTTGACCCTCTTCCTTGTCCTCTTCTTGCAGGGTGGGGAGGGGGGAGAAGAGGCTCATCCTTGGCTTTGTTGGCTTTAGCAGCTTTGATGGTTTCCCGTACCTTGGTCTGCTGCTCCTGCGCATGGCTGGTGTGTAGTAGGATGAGAAAGAGGGAACAAACACCAAGTAGGAGTTAGTCTGTAATTACCATGACCTGATAGGCAAAAACCTGCAAGCTCTAGAAGTAGCCACTGGTGAAGCCGAACTGGGTCTCCTTGCTTTCCTTGTAAACTGCAATCTTAATGTCCAAAGCCCTCTTCACTTTGAGGTCCTGGTATTCTTTTAGGTAACATGCCATTTCACTCTTTTTGTGGTTCTCAGTTAATTTTTTAAATTTGATTTTAATTTGTTCTGCATAGCTCTGATGTAGGCGTTCTGCTTGTCTTCCAGCTCCTGCCGCTACTTCTCCAGCACGTTGCTCATGCTCCAGCACACTTTGATTTTTAAGGTCTTGGCTTTGAGAAGGCGGTGGTTATTGCACCTTTGCACCTCTTTGGCTGCTTCAGCAGTGTGTGTGTTCTTGGCTGCCAGTTTCTCTACTGTGAGTGGATGTCACTGAGTGGTGGAGAGGCCGGGCTTGATGGACACATTTATCTACATGGAGATTACTTACTGGATCTGCACCAGTAGTTTGGCAATCTCATCGTGCACTTTTATTTTCAGACAGTCGATTTCGTCCATCAGGTTTTTGATGTGATTTTCAAGCTCTGCGTGGACGAGCACTGTCTAGTCACCGCCTTTGCGCATTGCCATCTACCAGCCCTTGGCGGCCTTATGGCTTAGCATCTTTTAATTGGCACCTGTATTTTAAGCAGTCTCCTTCGGGCTTTCGCTCTCTCCTTGGGGAGCATTGTATTCATTGGTGGCGTCTGATGCTACCTGGAGCAGGTCCAGGAGCTCCTGCTCTTACAGCGCCAGGAAGAGAGACCACGGAATGCGGGGAGAGGAGGGAGATGGAGGGAAGTGGGGAAGGTGGGGGGAAAGAGATGAAGAGAGAGAATACTGAGAGAAAAGGCAGTGTCCGACTGGTGTGTCCATTTATTCTAATGCTTATTACAAGGTATTGATTCTTACTTTCCAGTAATAAATATCACTTGGCTATGGTGTACAATCCTTGTAAGAATTATGTATGTATGCATTTATTAGAGATGAGGTCTTTCTATGTTGCCCAGGCTAGTTTTGGGCTCAAGCTAGTCTCTTGCCTTGGATTCCCAGCTACCATGCCCAGCCCTATGGTGTAACAACATCCTTTTAATGCTCTTTAAATTCAGTTTGCTTGTATCTTGTTAAGAATTTTTGCATAGGTATTCATTAACGATATTGATCTTTTGGTTTTTTCTGTGTATGTTTTTGTCTGGCTTTGATAGCAGTGTAATGCCCTCATCACAGAATGAGCTTCAAAGTGTTCTCTGTCTTTTTAAATAATCAGTAGAATTCTCCAGGAAAGCCCTGTGCTCTTGGGCTGTTCTTTGTTCTAAGATTGTTGTTTACTGACTCAGTCTCCATACTAGTTGTTGGTTTATTAAGATTTTTTTTTTTATTTACTCTTGGTAGGCTGTGTATTTCTAGGAATGTATTTATTTCTTCTAGGTTATCAAATGTTTTTGATGTTCATGATATTCTTTTTTCATATTTTATTTTTATCCTTAGAGTTTGTGTCTCACTCTTTTGTCCAGGACAGTAGTGCAATCACAGCTCACTGCAGCCTCAGACTCCTGGGCTCAAATGATCCTTCTGCCTCAGTGTCTGGAACAGCTGGGACTACAGGTGCCACCACACCCTACTAATTTAAAAAAAGTAGTGGATACAAGGTCTCTCTATGTTACCTAGGCTGCACTTGAACTCCTGGGCTCAAGCAATCCTTCCACCTTGGCCTCTCGAAGTGCTGGAATTACAGATGTGAACACCATGCCAGGAATTCATTGTAATAAAATAGAAAAATCTGACAAAATAGACTTCGTGTAAAAAAACTAGTAAAAAAGACAATGAACATTAGATAAAAATAAAAGGGTCAATTCATCAAGATGATACAACAGTTATAAAATATTTCTACACTAAACACCAAAAACTCTATTACTTTTCGGTTCCCACTTCCTCATGTGGTTAAATTTATGTCACAGTTTACAACTTTATATATTGTTTATACATTAACACAGATTTATAGTTACTTTTGTTAGTTAAATTCTGTATAAGAGGCTGGGCTCAGTGACTCAGCCTGTAATCCCAGCACTTTGGGAGGCTGAGGCGAGAGGTTTGCCTGAGCCTGTGGGTTCGAGACCGGCCCAGGTAACTTGGTGAGATCTCATCTCTACAATAAATTAAAAAAAAAAAAAAATTTCAGCAGAGCGTGTTAACATACACCTGTAATTCTGGCTACTCGGAAGGCTGAGGCAGAAGGATCACCGGAGCCCAGGAGGTCGAGGCTGTAGTGGCCGAGAGTGACCACTGCACTCCAGTCTGGGCAACAGAGTGAAACTCCGACTCAAAAAAAAAAAAAAATTCTGTATAAGAATGAAATAAGCCAGGTACAGTGGTTTAATGCCTGTAACTCCCAACACTTTGGGAGGCCAAGTAAGAAGGATTGCTTGAGCTCAGCAGTTAATGAGACCAGTCTAGACAACATAGCGAGACCTCATTTCTGCAAAAAATAAATTAGCAGGGTATGCTGGTGCATCTGTAGTTCCAACGCGGAAGGATCACTTGATCCCAGGAGTTTGAAACTGCTGTGAGATGTGACTATGCCACTGCACTCCAACCTGGGTGGTGGTGAGATTCTAACACAAAAGCCAAACAAAATCAAAACAAAGTTATTTAATACACCAAAATTACAATAAAATGAGTTACTATA
>CAUYQG010130743.1:0-11664 GCA_963574415.1 Tarsius wallacei
ACGCCTGTAGTTCCTGCTACTTGGAAGGCTGAGGTGGAAGGATCGCCGGAGCCCAGCAGGTCGAGGCTGCGGTGGCCGGAAGCGGCCACTGCACTCCAGTCTGGGTGACGGAGTGAGACGCCAACTCAAAAAAAAAAAAAAAATTTCTTTTCCCATAATAGGAAAGCAAAAGATAAAGTTTAAAATGAAACCACAGGCAATAACATTTTATTAGTATTATTTTGTAATTTGAAACAAGAGCAGAAAGTTGAAAGCATTTGCCTCTCTGCACACTGCACTGGGGATAGGGATGAGAAGGTCAGAGCTAGGGAGTGCTTTTGTTGTTGCTGTAGGTCATTTACCTCTATTTGATCTAATAGATGATGTGCATATGTCTCTTTGGTGAAAGCAAAATAAAGAAAAGGATAGAGAGAAAAGGTGAATGGAAAGAGGGGCAGTGGACCCAAAGGACCTCAACTGGGAGAACTGTGAGATGAGAGGCAAGAAGGGATTCAGTGAATCAAGGCTAGAGATTGAGAACAGATGAGCTGCTGGACCGTGACCAAATCAACGGACTAGGGAGAGGCTTGTTGATAGATTTTGGGTGGAAGAATCCAAAAAAATAATACAGGGATCTTCGATTTAATGGCAGTAGTCTATCCCCCAAATCAGATGTTCTGCACAAAATCATTAAACGGGGGCCTATTTCTTATTTTAGACAGGAAAAAGTATAATGCATTATTCCTCAAGTCAAAAAACTCGAATTTCCTGCAATGTTACAAAAACACAGTATAATTCTCTCTATAAGTGGCACAGAAGTAGGATGAAAAATGCTTAAATCAATTTTCTTAAACATCAAACAGTATGTTTTTAAATTTTTTTTTAAGATTTGAATTTAAATTATTTTTTTAGTAAGGGTCTCACTCTGTTGCCTAGGCTGGAGTACAGTGAAACAGTCACGGTTCATTGCAGACTTGACCTGCTCAGATGATCCTTCTGCCTCAGCCTCCCAAATAGCTGGGACTATAAGCACACGCCATTACCCCCAGCTAATTTTTAAATTTTTTGTAGAGATGATATCTAGCTATGTTGCCCAGGCTGGTCTTGAACCCCTGGACTCAAGCAATCTTCTTGCCTTGGCCTCCTAAAGTTCTGGGATTACAGGCATGAGCCACTGTGCCCGGCCTTTATGGTTGCTTTACAAAGTAATACCTGTATATCTTCTCTGTGGACACTTAGTATTCCAGCACTCTGCATACTATTTTGTTAACAATGTTGTTTTGCATTCTTAGGATGTAAATGCATACTTTTCCTACATAAACACCTTTCAAAAAGTGTTGTACTGAGAAATACGAACATTCTATAAAGTTTGAGTATCAAAAAATCAAGACGTGTTCCACCAGGAAAATGTTAGTTGCTGAGGCATTCTGCAAGGTATGCCTGTAGTTTGTTAGCTTAGGACTCAAGCTGCTCTAGAGTAGTGTCCAGTTTCTGTCTGTTTTTATAATTGTCTGGGGGCCAAGAAGGAAGGACCAAGTGCTCCTTAAGGTTCTTAGAGTTGACTGACTTGGGAAACAGGTTTGCAAGTCTAAAAGCTAGTCTTAGGAAGTAAGTTTTGTTAGGCTGGCATCTACCCACAATTCCTCCCTCTGCTGGCATGGGATGGGTGCAGATTTTGAATTTATGAGATGGTGAACTGAGCAGGTAATATTCAGAAGACCCACTTTGGAGCATCTGGGGAGTCTAGTAGAGGAGAATAGGGTTGAGTTGCATCCCTATACTGACGTCTACAGAAGAGAAACCCCGTTACCTTGACTGATGAAGGTTGAAATGACCAGCAGGGAGTAGTAGGGCAGAGGGGGCATTTTCTGTGTAGATATCTTTGGTGTTTTGTCAAAAACACAATTCATATGATTCTGAGTCAGAATATGGATTGGGCATAAAGCCTTCTGTTGAGGGTTGCAGTCCATTAAGGAAGCTGGGAAAGCTCTTAGCATCAAGAATCCTGCATTGAGAAGCCCAGAATTGGATTTGTGAAGGAGTGCTTCCTGAGAAGATAGGCTTTCCAGTTACATTATAAACCTCCTATCCTAAGTCTTGGAAGCAGTGATTCAGTGGCATTTATTGACCACCCACTATATGCCACACATTGTTTTAGGTACCAGAGATCAACTGTGGACAAAATTAGTGAGTTTGTCTAGTTCCAGCAATAATGGTAGGGGCCCCTGTGGCTGGGGTGCTATGAGACAGGCAGGGAATGCTGGGTGAGCTGAGAGAAGTGGCCAGGGGCCCTGTTGTGTAGTCTTCTTTGACTTTCTTTCTAATAGCAAACCTTTGGAGGACTGTGAGCTGGGGATGGCAAGATAGGGTTTACATGGATTAAATTCTTCACCTGAGAGTGCCTTACTGTTCCCCTTACAGTAGCAAGGGAGGAAACAATTTTAAAAAGAAAAGGAAAGAAATGGCCAATGCCCTCATGGAAATTAAATACACATAGTGGAATACTAACAGATTTATTAACTGAGCCTCTATCTCGTACAAGGTATAAAGTATTTTATATGTTAATGGATAGTAGAGTTGAAATAATGGCTCCTTGGTAGAGTTAAACAGGGAAGATTTCAAGTAAGTGGTGAGTTCTCAGAAAATTTTAAAGGAAGTAAAGGCTGCGTCTTGAAACAAAGCACTGGGAGGAGCCCAAGGGCATTTCAGGCAGAGTAAATCCGTAAGTGTATTATAATAGTTCTCTGAGCCAGACTTATAAATATGTGTCAGCTGAGGCCTAGAAATTCTTATGCAGCCTCATGAAATTCCTTTTAAAAACTTATTTGACTACAGGGATGTTTTCTAGTTACTTAAGTCCCTGAACAGATTTAGTTAACTTAATTTCAGTTATATAGACTTGGGTTGATATTCTTTTTGGAGGAGTGCTTTTGAAGTTTGAAATCTATACTGTGCAGGAGACCTCTAAGGTCCAGAAGCAGAGTAAATGGAATGTTCAAAATTCTGTGCCAAATGTGTCCAAGTTTTCACTTTCCTGAGTTTATAAGGGCTGTTTCCTTGACAAAATTTAAGGCTATATTTTTTCTTTGCATATAGCTACATTTAAGTGAAATATTTCTTTGCCTTCAGAATGAGACTTTGTGCTTAAAAAGTAAAGACAAGTCTACATTATGAAATGAAAAGGATCTCACAATTATACAAAGGTTTAAACTACGATGTGAGTGATTTAATAGCAGTCTGTTACATGGTGTAAGAAAAATCAGAAACCAATTTGCATTGTCACTAATTATTATGTTTAGAAGTCCACACAAGGACATTGTTTCAGTTTGCTTAGAATAACAAAAACCTCATCCATGTAATGGTTAAGGAAAATAGTAGTTTAAAACATTCCAGCCAGATGTTGACTGCTAATGAACTGCAGCAGCATGGCCTCTGAGAAGACGGTAAATCCAGAATACAATCTTTGAAAAGAATCTCTTAATTAAGTGTTGAACATGGACTGAAGCCATGTGCTCACTGGTACAAAAACCAAGAAGCTTTAGTGTTAGTCCTGGGTGGCCTACACTTAAATATGTTTGAAATTTTAAGTTAATAATGTAAATACAAAACCATTCATGTAGTTTTATCAATTAAAAGAGAACCAAGTTTCTTTCAGTTATGTGGGATGGTTTTTTATTTCTGGTTGTATTCTTTTTAAGTAATAGGATTGGAGACTGAATCATTTATTTAATGATTTTGAGTAGTTTGGATTCACTTGGGTAGTGTGACTAAGCTATTTGATTGCAGATTAGAAGTCTTGCTTTGCAGAGATTGTTTAGGTCACCTCTGTTTTTTTTCCATTTCCTTTTCTAGGCTAAATACATGTTTACCTTAACATAAACGAAGGCAAACAAGACTTATTAGGGAACAGCAGAGTGGAGGAGTATGGGTCACTGTTTCCAAGTGGTTTCAAATGCTGCAAATTCATATGTATACCTGATTGTGTCTTGAACTTTTTGTTGTGATCCTTAGGTCCTTATCATTATTGGGTCACTGTGTTTCAAGGGCTTCAAACTTTTACTTGCACCAAACAATAAGCTAAATATTATATAGTGTTTAAAGCATTAACTGGAACAATGTAAATGATATTAAGTACATCACATATGTGCGTAGCCTTTCCTACTATGTTTATTGTGTGCATTTATAATAACTAAAAGATGAAAATACAAGGTGAAATAATCCCCCTATCAAATTCAAAAGTATTTTTCATTTATTTACATGAATTTATGTTTCTTAGAGTTAGTGGTAGCCATCTCAGTCAACAGTTACCTATGCTTACCTCCAGGTTGATATTTGATAGAGTAAGGAAGACAAGAAAGACTGACCTTGTCCCCTTTGTGGCTAATTTGCTCTGTAACTTGTCGTAACCTCCCTATGCCTACTTTCTATTTCGAAAATGAGACTGAGAGTAGCTCTTTCTTTAATTTCACGAGGGTGGATCAGTTAAACTGACTTAATACCTCTAGTTCTCTGAGGAGATTTTGGAAGAGTTTAGGGAAAGGGTTTAGCAAGAAAATAGGTAAGGTAGGAAAATAAATTAGTAGCCAGGGTTTGTTTATTTTTATAACTGTATGAAGTTTTGTAAGTGTATTGATGGTCATGAGGACAGCAAGGTGTCAAATTGTATAGAGAAGAAAGTGATTTGAAGGGAAAGGGTTAATAGATGGAGACTGGTTAAGGCATGCATTACAGTTTTGTAGACACAAATGTCTAGAAGTTACTACTGAAAAATATGACCTTAAAGTTTTATTTTAGAATTTACACGAGAGTAAAATATGCTTTTTTATTTCATTGCTATTAAACACCTAGATGTTTTATATGCATCATCTCTAACTTTGTGGTGATCTTGTAAATATGTTTTATTATTATTTCAATTTTGCAGAGGAAAGTACTGAGGCTCAGAAAATTTATATAATGTGACCAAGACAAATCACTTGTGATGAATTTGTCTCGATTCCAGCTTAGATGTGTCTGATCTAAAATAGATGTGTTTCTATTCAGCCATACTGCTACCTATGGTATAATGTAATTATTCCATATTTTACAATGTGATCAACATCACAGACATAGGGATCACCATGAAGATGAGGTCCAGCCCTAACATATGAGGGGGGACCCCCCAAAAATCAGAGTTATGTTTTGGAGGGTAGGCTCTTTGTAGTACACTTGGAATTTGTTTATCTGGATCAAATGGTCAATCAAAGTTTTTATCTGGAAATTTTAAGCAGGTTGTTTCATGATTTGCAGAAGAAATGTCCCAAGTTGTGGCAAACAGGTGACTGGTTCTTCCACTATGACAACACACTTGCTCACACCATGCTGAGTATTCAGAAGTTTTTGACCAAAAAATGGCTTGACCCCTGTGCCCCAATCTCCCTGTTCGTCTAATCTGTCCCTGAATGACATTTTCTGTTTCTCCAGATAAAAAAAGTTCTCAAAGGGAAATGTTTTGCCAGTGTGGAAGAGGTGAAACAAAAAACGCCAGAAGTACTGAAAGACATCAAAATTTATGAATTAAAATTTTTGAGCAGTGGAAAAAAACATCTCAATAGTGTATTGTAACAAACGAAGAGTATTTGAAGGTGATTGAAATTTAAACATGTAGGAATAAATACACAATTTTTTAGAAATAAGTTCTGTTTTGGGAGGGTCCTCCCTTGTACTTTGATCCTTCTGATGTCCTAAAAAAGATGAAAGTGGATTATACATTTTTATGTATATGATTAATAATGTGAATTGAATATTTTTTTAATAAGCTGGCAGATTTTATACTCTTTGTCAAAGTAATAATGATTATTTTTTGAAATCCTGTTCCATCTAAAGCAAAGAGTTATATAATAGCTCAGGATATAGAAAACCCTAGGTATAGTTCTTGGGTTTAAGGAGTTTGCAATTTAGGTGGGGAGACTGGATTAGCATAAAAAGAAATGTCATACAAAACTAGCATATACAAATTCTTTTAAGAAAGATGAAAAAAACACTTCCCAATTTCCTTCCAATAATCTTTCTCAATGACTTAGGTGAAAAAATTCTAAACAAAATATTCACAAATTTAATCCAGTAATGTGATAGGATACTCATGGCCAAGATGAGTTTAAGAATTAAAAGTTGGTTTATCATTTAAAAAATCAGTAATGTAATTTACCATATTAGCAGGATAAAATATGTCATATTGATAGATAAAAAAGTTCAATAAGATTTTAACATTCATTCATGATAAAACCTCTTAGGAAATTAGAAATAGAATTGAGTATAGTGACTGCCTTTGGGAATTAGGGAAAAGAAGTGATTAGGTGGGGACATGAAGAGACTTTCTAGAGTGCTGGTAAAACTTCATTCCTTTTTCTTTTTTATTGTGGCAAGAACACATAATGTGAGATATAATTTTTTAACAAATTCTTAAGTACACAATCCCCCCCCCTTTTTTTTTTTGATTTGGGGTCTCACTCTGATGCCTAGGCTGGAGTGCAGTGTCATGATCACCGTTCACTGCAGCCTCAACCTCTTAGGATCAGGCGATCCTTTTGCCTCAGTCTCCCAAGTAGCTGGGATTACATATGAATGCTGCCACACACAGCTCATTTTTTGATTTTTTATAGTGATGAAGTTTCTCTATGTTGCCTAGGCTGGTCTCTAACTCCTGTTTAAGCAGTCTCCTGCCTTGGCCTTCTAAAGTGCTGGGATTATAGGCGTGAGCCACTGTGCCTGACCTAAGTACACAATACATTATTGTTGATTATAGGTACAGTGTTATAGAGCAGATCTCTAGAGCTTATTCATCTTGCTTGGCTGAAACTTTATGCCTGTTGATTAGTAACTCTGTGCTTCCTCACCATCACCATACCACTCTTTGATTCTAAGTGCTTTATTTCTTACCTTAACTATAAGCATGTTCTCTTCATGACAAATTATTGAGCTTTATTTTTATGCTTTACACATTTTTCTCTATGTCTCATACTTCATAAAATAAAAAAATAAGACTTTCTTCATCCCCAGAATCAACCACTGTTACAGGTTTTTAAAAATGAATCCTTCCTTATCCAATGTAATATATACATATGTTTCCCCTTTTTGTGAAATACACAGGAAAATTTTATATAAATATATATTTATTATATGTATACACACATATTTTTCCCTCTGCTTTGGTTTTTTGCTTAAAACCATAAATTGAGAATCATTGATGTCAGTACATATACATTTAATGGCAGTCTTGTTTTCTAATATATGGTCATTCTGTAATTCATTTGCCTTTATTCCTGGGCATTTCATTTATTTCTAGGGCTTTATGTAACATCAGTTTTAATACTGAATGATATATCTTTATAAGAATATACTATATTTAACTAGACCTATATGGTATAAATTTAGGTTGTTTCCAATTTTCTACTATTATCTTTAAAAGGCTCTGATAAATATTCTTGTACATAATTATTTCATACTCATTCAGTTCTTTCCTTAGCATAAATCTTGAGACATAAAGTTATTGGATTGCTGGATATTCTCATTTTAACTTTGAAAATACATGGGCAAATTGTCATCTGGAAAGATTTTGCCAGCAACTATGCAACAGCATTGCATGAGAAAATCTATTTCCTCACTACTAATGCTTTTTCAATTTTTAAAATCTTTTCCAATCTGATAGATGTTATCAGGGGTATGTCTTTGATTATTTGATGGTTCATAAAACATGTCCATGTCTTTTATTGATCACTTGCTTTTTCTTTTTGAGACAAGTTTTCACTCTGTTGCCCAGGCTGGAGAACAGTGGCACCATCATAGCTCACTGAAGCTTTGGCTTCCTGGGCTACAGTGATTCTCCTCCCTTAGTTCTCCGAGTAGCTGGGACTACAGGCAAATGTCACCATGCCTGGCTAATTAAAAAAATATATTTTTTGTAGAGATGGGGTCTTATAATATGTTGCCCAGGCTGGTCCTGAATTCCTGGTCTCAAGTGATCATCCTGCCTCAGCCTCCAAAGTGCTGGGATTACAGACATGAGCCATTGCACCTGGCCAATCACTTGTGTTTTTTGATTTGACTATATATCTACTCAGTTCCTTTTTTCCTGGAGCATTCAGCAATTATCTCCTTATTACTTTATAAGAACCCTTTATATGTTAACAATTAACCTGTTGAAAATATCTACTACTCATACCAATTTTTTGTTTGACTTCTTTTAAACTAATAACTCTGAAACAAAAGCCACTTCAGTCATATTTAAGCACATAGAGGATGGGATCATTGTATGTGCATTCAATTTTATCTTCCTTGAGTTGAAAATACTCTAAACCTTTCATTTCATTTTGAAGTAAAATACTTGGACACAAAAAGATGGACTCAAGGATTTTATTTAGGGATCTCTCAGGAATAAGCCACCTTCTCCATTTAATATACCTGAGAGCTCTCTAGTCTGCCACATGTTTGACCTTGTATCTTTAGAAACTTACTCAGAGGAACCAAAACTGTAACTGATTTGTATTATAAGAAGGAATATTTTTCTAATAGCGTTTCTGCAGTAAGATATATGCTTTTGAATCATGAATAATACAACTTAGCATCTGTTTAGCACTTGGAAAATTTCAAAGAACTTTACCATGATCCATATGCTAGGCCACTTAACTCTTGTAAAGTAAGGTGTCACTGCCAGCTTCTTAGATCAGAATCCTGCCTCTCAGACAGAGACTTCCTGGAGCCTAGCTACAGGATTGTTTACTTGAGACTCTGGACTCTATGTTGTATCAAAGAGATATGGCAGATTTCACTTTTATAAGGTGTTAGTGTTGCCTCCACTTCCCCTTAGGGCCTAACACCAAACATAATTGTCATCAACAACTATACAAAACTGTTGGGGGGTACAGTCATTGGGTGGATAGGCTCAGGCTCATTCAGCCCTTCCAGGGCTTGGGTAATACACCGATAATTGACAATGAGGATGACTTTTCAGTCTTGAAGGACATATAAATTCATTAAGAATAAAAGAAGTGTAGCCAGTTTGGCAAATAATAAATAACCCTAAAAACTTTTCTCCCTGAAGAAAGAGGTGATTGTATCACTTTCTTATGAGCATCTTTACAATGCTTGGCATAAAGGAGGCTATTTAATTGTATTGGATTAAATTATCATCACTATCTTCATCTGCAAAACAGCCATTATCCTCTAGTAGTAATACTATTTCATGTTTAATGAAATTAAAACATAAAATGAAAATGAATCTTTTGCTCCAAAGGACAAAAGATTCATTTTCATTATCTTTTCCTAGAAGGATGCATTTATTTTTACTATAAAAATGTGACTGAAAAAACAGAACTGGTTTGAATTCTGGCTTCTTTACTTTTCAGTTTTATAATTGAGGGGAAGTCTCTTACTGTCTCTAGGTCTCAGTTTCTGCATTAGTAAAATAAGCAAAGTTAGACCACTAAATCTTTGAGGTCCCTTTTAGCACTAAGATTCTGTGATCTAAGAGGTGAAACAATTCTTAAGACTATGATTTTTTTGAAGAGTTGTATACAATTAAACTTATTTTTATATCTGAATCTTCTAATGGATTTTTTCAACTTTCTAGATCCCAGTGACAAGAAAATCCTAACTGAAACAAAGTGAAGCAAAACAAAAAATTCTGGAAAGCTATATTCAAATTTTAATAAAATTGGAACACTGTGGGGTTAGGTATTGTAGTATTGTGATGTAATGTGACTCTCCTGGTATTGCTGATTGAGAGTCCATCCCCAGGAAAATACCTGCTTTCTTTCTTCTGTTTGTCTTGCTCACATTTATTTTGTTTAATAAACTTCACAGTCAAATTCGATGGGTGAAATACTTTTTATTATCCCAGTGCCCACTAGATGGAGATACTGGGATAACCAAGCCCTTGACTTGACCACACATATTTTTACTTCTGAGTAATATACTCTTAGTTTTAATTAAAATAAATGAATAAGTAAAAAAAAAAAAAAGGAAAATAAAAAGAACAAAAAAAAAGTGAGGGTGAGGACTGAGAGTGAAACCCAGTTTCCCATGCCTGTAAGGACAGATTAAAATACACTATAAATCACTGTGAGGCATTTCAAAGCTGTACTACATATTTCCTGCAATTAAGCTAAGTACATTGACCCAATTTGCAAATACCCACACCCCTTGAAATGATTGTGTTTAATTTATTATCTTTGAAAAATCTAATAAAAAACTTATAAGAAAGTTTCATTTATCAAGTTTTCCTGTTTTCAAATTTAATTTTTAGGGTTAGTCTTTATAGACATAATTTTTATATTCTCATTTAAGGATTGTTTTCCTATTACGTTTTCAGTAGCTCACTCTCTTAAAAGCACATTGAACAATTCATAAGTATTAATACTTTTTCAGATTGAGGAGAATTTTAGCAAGTAAATTGTGACCTTTTCGAACTCAGTTATTCTGAGGCCTTTGATGATTTGAGATTGGGGTCAAATCCTAGGTGTTAATGCTTAGTGAGTTAACTTCTTAGTGAGACTAGAAAAATAATGTACTTATGGAAGATTTTAATGAAGCTAGTTCATATATTATTTACTACTGCCTGGTGAATAATCTAGGCATATAAAAACAGTTTAGTAATTTCTCATCTAGATATTCCCAAAATGAATGACCAAGGAAAAGTATATTACAAATTAATTTTTCCTTTGTTGCTGAATATACCAGATGCTTTAGAAGTACTATTGGAGATTATTTCAAATTTGGATGAATGGATATAACTTCTTGATTTTAATAGTAGCAAAAATTGATAAGGGATTAGAAAACAGGAAGGTAACTTGGCCTGATAATAAAAACTGAAGGATGGAATTTTTTTATTTTTATTTTTTATCTTGCTGTGTTGCCCAGGCTGGTCCCAAGCTCTTGGCTTCAAGTGATCCTCCCACTTCAGCCTCCCAAAGTGCTGGGATTACAGGCATAAGCCACTGTGCCTGGCCTGAAGGATGGAATTAAAAGATGATTTTATTCAGCAATCACAACATGGTATGGTGGGAAAGCATGACTTCTAAAGTCAGCCAGATCTTGAACTCTTAGTGCATTCTCTCAAGAGTTGTATAACCTTGGGCACATTACTTAATCTCTCTGAATCTGTTTCTTTGTCTGTAAAATTGGGATATTTCCTCGGTAACCTTGTTGTAAGGATTAGATTGTGTATGACGTATAAGATCTAACTTATAATAAGTTGTAATAATCATTATTGTCATTAGCACATTATAATAATACTGATAATGATGATAGTAATAATCTATAATTTTCATTTCAACTATTAAATGGTAGATTTTTCTCTGCAGGTGAAGCATTCTTGGTCACTGAAAATAATTCAATTAGTTTTACTGTAAACCTTTTTATTTTCCTTCTAATCCTGAGATCCATGGTACAATGAGCCTCAAATGCATTAGGATAATAAAAATAAGTTTACTCTACTATAAGCCTAAAGTAGTCAAAACACCCTGGTATTGGTACAAGAATAGGCATACAGACCAATGGAACAGGATAGAGATTCCAGAAGCAAAGTTTCAGTTTCTCAACCAACTCATTTTTGACACAGCCTCCAGCAACAGCCACTGGGGAGAGGAGGACCTATTCAGTAAATAGTGCTGGGAAAACTGGCTGATCACATGCAGAAGATTGAAACAGGAC
>CAUYQG010130744.1:0-37032 GCA_963574415.1 Tarsius wallacei
TATGGGGTACAATTCAGGGTTAGGTATACAAAGGTTGATTATGTAGGTACCCTTATTGATGAGGTGTGCCCCTCCCTCCCCTGGCAGTTTTCCTCAGCTGCCAATCCCACCCCACCCCTGGCAGTTTCCCTCTACTGCCAAACCCTTTCTTATAGTATTATGATGATTTTTCAAGGTCTGCTTATGAGTGAGAACATGTGGTACTCTGTTCTTTGTTTCTGTGATAGATCACTGAGTATGATCAACTCTAAATCTATCCACGTTGCTGCGAAGTTCATATGTTTGTCCTTCTTTATGGCTGCATAATATTCCATTGTGTATATGTACCACATTTGTTTTATCCAGTCCAGCTTTGATGGGCAGCATAGCTGGTTCCATGTTTTTGCTAATGTAAATAGAGCTGCAACAAACATACATGTGCAGGTATCTTTTTTGTAGAATGATTTGAGTTCCTCCAGGTATATTTCCAATAGGGGGATGGCTGGGTCATATGGAAGGTCAATTTCCAGTTCTTTCAGAAATCACCACACTGTCTTCCAAAGAGGTTGCACTAGTTTGCATTCCCACCAGCAATGTAGAAGCATTCTTTTTCCTCCGCGTCCTCACCAGCATCTGTTTTTGTTTGTTTTATTAATGATGGCCATCCTTACTGGGGTTAGGTGTATCTCCACGTGGTTTTGATTTGTATTTCTCTGATGATAACTATCATTTTCAAGTAATCTGCTGATTTGGACTGTGATTACTCACATGTCTTGGTGGCACACGGCTGCCTATTGATCTAGAATATCCTCGACTGGGATAACTGGAACAACTCAACTCTGTTCTGTTTGTTTCATCCTCCCTCTAGTTAGTACAGATACATTTTCATGAAAAGGACCAAAGAGAAAGAAAGCAGAAATATACCTGTTCTCTTGAGAACTGCATTCAAAGCTGGCACACCATCACTTCTGCCTCATTCTATTGGCCCAAACCATCTCAGATCCAAAGAGTAGGAAGAGAGACTATGTATCTTTGGTAAGAATTATAAAGTTATATAGCTAAGTGTGTAGTATAGAGAGGAGTGGAATATAAGGCCCATTAAAATAATTTATTACACATAGCATTTTCTATCACCTTCTTATTTAATTCATGTTGACTAGTACAGAAAGGTTGTTGGCATCTAGGGATAGCCATGCATTACAAGTGAAATAATCAAGGTGTTGACCTTATTGCTGCTTCTATTCTGAAAGTAATTTCCTTCACTTCCAAATTAATAAAAATCATGGCACTTGGGACATAGTTATTGATTTAGCTAACCCCCTTTTGTTTGTATCTATCAATCCTCCAAGTTTACCTTCGTTGGCAGGGCAGACGAATACCATTATTGTGCTACCCAGGGAGAAGACGACTCTATGTTGGGCTCTGTGACATGATTTGATTTATAGGGACCTTGAACATCTCATCCTACGAATGTACATGGCGCAGGTTTACTAGAATAATGATTATAATACTGGTAATCCCTGAAGGATAAAAAATGAATGTTCCCTTAGCTCTCTAGATAAATCATATGAGTAAAAAATAATGAAAGATAAGTCTGTTAAAACACAGGGTTCTGATACCTTCCAGGTTAGTGTAGCACCTTGGTTTTAATAGTTTGAGGCACTTTGTAATAGTCCCTTCAAAACTTTGGAAGAAGTTGCATGAACTGAGTGTCATCTGACATATTCACAAAGTTAGTCATGCCAGGGCTATTTTCAAGTGGAAGTGGTATTTTATAAGTTAGACTGCCTGAAGTTACAAATAACAGGATATTAGCTCAAGTTGACCTGAACAATAATGAGATTTATTATCTCACTTGGGCAGCTTACATAGGTAGGAACCTCCAAGCTGGGGCCCTAGCTCTCTTCTCTGTGACTCTCTTAACTCTGTCTACTTGTGTCACCTTTATCTCCAGGCTTAAATTTAATAGATGCCAACAGTTTTTGGTGTTGGTACAGATGCAGCATTGTTCAGAGACATAAAAAGCCAATGTTCTTTAATGGTATCTCCTTCTTAATGAAAGGAACTATTTTCCAGAAGACTTCAGGTATCTTTCTAAAATGGGTGACAAGCCCCAGTTTCCTTATACAGAAATCCCATGTGGTCATCATTTTCTCAGGCAGAGATTGTGGAGAGCCTATTGAGGGCCATTGACTAACATAAGCACAGTCTTGCTCATGGAGCTTATCTGTTTATTCCACACTAGGAAAAAGGACACATACTATGATTTGCAAATGCACGGTTTCTTGTTCTACTACTATACATTGAAAATATGTAATTATAAGCTTGTTGGGTGGATTTTATTTTTTATTATTTAGTTATAGGGAAAGTAATTGTGAGGAATAAAAAAAATTTTTAAACCAATTACTGGCTTAGACTAAACAAGAACTGGGGAGGGAGTCTCCCTCCCCTAAGCACATAGGGAAGTTGATTCTTCTTAGCAAAGAGGATACAGAATCCTTGAATCAGTAACCAATAGTTTCTGCTATAAAGTGTATGGAACTGGACCCAAACAGATAATGAAATCCCAAATCAGGTTACAATAAAATTTGTTCACATGGCCGGACTCGGTGGCTCAGCCTGTAATCCCGTGCTTTGGGAGGCTGAGGCCTGAGCCCGCATGTTCGAGACCTGCCTGGGCGACTTGGCAAGACCTCATCTCTACAATAAATCAAAAAATTAGCCGGGCGTGGTAGCGCATGCCTGTAATTCCGGCTGCTCGGAAGGCTGGGGCAGAAGGATCGCCGGAGCCCAGCAGGTTGAGGCCGCGGTGGCCGGGAGTGGCCACGGCACTCCAGTCTGGGCGACAGAGTGAGACTCTGACACACACACACACACACACACACACACACACACACACTCAAATTTGTTCACAGGTCTATCCCTGCCCAATTACGCTTCATCAGAGTGAAGTTTTATTTCATCCTGGTATTTTCTTATTTCCATTCAAAGGAGTTTCTGATTGTTTTGTGTAATAGCTGGTACTAGTTCTAAGCAGGCTGCTAAACAAGTACAACACTTATTGGAATGTACCTGAATTATGATACAGAAGGAAAATAGTCATCTTAAGGGGGAACAAAAGCAGTATGTCTATGTTTTTATACCTGGAACATGTCTGCATATCTAGCTCAAATCCATCCAGACTTGTATGTCCAACAGCCTACATTAGTTTATGAATGTTTTAAAGTTTTCTTATACTCATTATGTCTAAAATGAAACTCATAATCTGTCCTTCATCTGCATGCACACTATCTTAAAGTGACACTAACCATCACAAAACATAAGATTATTCTTGACTCCTCTTTGCACTTACGCCCCATGATTCAAATTGTCATCATCACTTTCCATATTGCCAATTCCATTACCACTATAACCATCAACTTACTGCTGGATTTTCCCAGAGTTCCATGTCCCTTTTTATTCTATGTACAGAATACATATCTAGTCATGTCTTGTTAAAAACACTTTGGTGGATTCCTTTTGCTGAGAAGATTAAGATTAAATATTTTTCATGTGCCTATGAGGCTCTGTGGGGTTTTGTCTCTACTTAGCATCTCAGGTTTAATCTTGTACAACGCCTTCCTTTTTTTCTCTCCACACTAGTCTGCTCTTATTGTGGAAGGGATAATCATTTGTCGTCAGCAGAATAAAGATGCATTATCTTCCCACCTTCATTTTCTTGACCTTCATCCCTGAATTTAATAAATACCTTATATACAAAACAATATTGTACCTAAAAGTGCCTTCATCAGAATACTCTCTCCTCAGTGAAGCAAGTGATTCATGGATTAGTTGATCTAGTCATGTACCCACAATCCTCTAATATCTCACTGATTGGTCTTTTTTTATTCTTTCATATCCATTCATGTTTTCTCACTATTTTCACCCATTTAAACATCAGCAGTGTATTTTAATAGTTTTTGTTGTGGTTGTTGTTGTTGTTGTTGTTTGAGTTGAAGTCTCACTCTGTTGCCCAGACTGGAGTACAGTGGCCGCTCCCGGCCACCGCAGTCTCGACCTGCTGGGCTCCGGCAATCCTTCCGCCTCAGCCTTCCAAGTAGCTGGAACTACAGGTGCGCGCTACCACGCCCGGCTAATTTTTGATTTATTGTAGAGATGAGGTCTCGCCAAGTTGCCCAGGCGGGTCTCGAACCTGCGGGTTCAGGCAATCCACTCACCTCAGCCTCCCCAGGCGAGGGATTACAGGCTGAGCCACTGAGCCCGACTAACCTGGCTAATTTTTAAAAAATTTTTATTTATTGTAGAGGCAAGGCCTCACCAAATTACCCAGGCAGGTCTTAAACCCTTAGGCTCAGGCAATACTCTGGCCTCCACCTCCCAAAGTACTGGATTTACAGGTGTGAGCCACCATACCCGGCTCTTTCTTGTTGTTTTGATGAAAAGATAACACAGGTGTCTGAAGGTGATGAAACAGAAAACACTATTTATGAATTACTGGTTAATGAAAGTTATACTTTTTTGATCACCCTGACAGAAGAAAATTAATATTCTAAACTTTAATATCAGTTGAGAAATATAACTCAGACACACACACACACACACACACACATATACACACAATCTGAAAATTCATATCTGCCTTAAAATGCGCTGTGTTAAATGCTGCCTCCCTGCATGGCCTAATCCCTCCCGAGTGTCAGGCCTTCAGTGAACAACGTGTCCTGGCGACTCGGGAGGGACCCATTCTGAGCATTTCCAGAATCCTTAGATGTGTGAATGTCCCTAGTGTATTTCATGTACCCAATAATACTGAAGGAGAATTGAAAACAGAGGGGGAGTTCTTCAGACGCCTAATGAGCCTATAAAGAAAGGATTAGAGTGATTTATGAAACTTTTTTTTTTCTCCACATTCTGCTACTTCCATCACTAGTTCTAGCCTTCTTTCTGGGACCATTAAAAATATGCATATATTAAAAAAATGACCGGGCAGGGTGGCTCACACCTGTAATCCCAGCACTTTGGGAGACTGAGGTGAGAAGACTGCTTGAGCCCAGGAGTTCAAGACTAGTCTGAGCAACATGCTGAGACCTCGTCTCTACAATAAATTAAAAAAAAATTAGCTGGGTGTGGTGGTGTGCACTTGTGAATCCAGCTACTTAGAAGACTGAGGTGGAAGGATTGCCTGAGCTCAGCAGGTCGAGGCTGTGGTAGCCATGGTCATGCCACCACATTCCAGCCTGGTTGACAGAGTGAAACCAAAAAAAAAAAAAAAAAATCACTATTTCCATGTTTAAAAAGTAACTGCCAAGAGTGGCTGCAGACGTCAGAGTGAATATAGACCACGGACCTGGGATTAGGAGCTGGGAGGCTGGAGAATGTCACCCGCGCACTTAGTGATGGTCGTCTGTCTCCCAGCTTTGCAATGTCATGATTTGACCTCAAGCCTCTGTGAAATGATAATTGTGTGTGCCCCTGACTTTTGAGTTCATTTCAAATAGTTGAAACCAAACTTCAAGTCCACAAATACCTAAAGTTCATTATCTATGCAATTTTTAGAATTCTATCATATTTTTTTTGAGGTGGGGCCTCACTCTGTGACCCAGGCTGGAGTGCAGTGGCACAATCACCACAACCTTGACCTCATGTCCCTGGTGGTTCAGTGGTTAGATTTCTGCCACTTTTATCTGAAAATATTTATTAGAACTAAATAACCAGAACAGGTGCTGAGGCTCATACCTGCCTGGCACTTTGGGGGGCTAAGGCGGGAGGATAGCTCAAGCCCAGGAGTTTGAGACCAGCCTGGGCAACATAGTGAGATCTTGTCTCTACAGAAACTAAAAAAAATAAGCCGGGCATGGTGGCATGTGCCTGTAGTTCCAGCTACTCAGGAGGCTGAGACAGAAGGATCACCTGAGCCCAGGAGGTCGAGGCTGTGATGAGCCATGATTATGCCACAGCACTCCAGCCTGGGCAACAGAGTGAGACCCCCAACTCAAAACAAAACAAAACAAACAGAAAACTAAAGGACCAAAACAAAACAAAACAACCCCCCCCACAGCGGTGAAAGCTCTATAGGCATTCCAACGACGAGATGTTTTGAGTTGGTCTTTGAACTCAATTCTAGGAGGTATCAGGTATTTTCAGAATCATGTTCTATGTCTGTAGCAACAAAAGGGAACTACAGGGCACAAAGAGATGGAAGAGTTTCTTGTTAAGGTCACTGAGCAAGTCAAGGGACCACATAAGCTCCCTGGGAGAGGCATTTTATGCTTCTCCAGGGGCTGCTATTCGTCATTTTCCTGCAGGGACTGTGTTCTGTGTGATTAGACTCCTGAGTCAACCTGAAAGAAAGCCTGTTTAACCCGTATTGCAGCTGAACTCTTTTTTTTTTTGAGTTGGGCTCTTGCTCTGTCACCCAGGCTGGAGTGCAATCGCTCATGGCTCACTGCAGCCTCAACCTCCTGGGCTCAGGTGATCCTCCCTCCTCAGCCTCTTGAGTAGCTGGGACTATAGGCACGTGCCACCATGCTCAGCTCATTTTTTTTAGTTTCTGTAGAGACAAGGTTATAGCTCACGCCTATAACCCCAGCACTTTGGGAGGCTGATGTGGGAGGATCACTTGAGCATAGGGGCTTGAGACCAGCCTGGGCAACATAGCAAGACCTTGCCTCTATAAAAAATCAAAAAATTAGTCAGGTGTGATGGCCCACACCTGCAGTCCCAGCTACGCAGGAGGCTGAGGTGGGAGGCTTGTCTGAGCCCAGGAGGTCGAGGCTGCGGTGGGCTGTGATTATGCCCCTGTAATCCAGACTGGGTAGACAGAATAAGACCCAGACCCCCCCCACCAAAAAAAAAAGTTGGATAGAAGGAGATGAGGAACTGTGCTCCAGGAAGAGGGAACAGCATGCTCCGAAACTTGGAAATAAGAAGGAGATTTGCGTTAGTCCAAGGCCTTTTAGTTACCAGGAATAGATAGGAGATGGGAATTAGCATTTTCCTTCCCTCCCTGGACCCAGAGCATGCCATGGGGCCATGCTGCAATTGGTACCCTTCTCCTTCTGAAGCCCCCTTCTCCATGCAGTTAATGTTCTTCTGTTCATCCAAGGCTGCCTGAGCACTCCACCGGTCAGGCATGTTTCAATTCTTAAAACCCTACTTCCAAATTGCTCACCTCTGTTTCCACCCCATCAGGATTCTTAGCCCTACAGAGCAGCTGTTCTCAGCTAGTTTACACGAGGACAGCTTTCCAATTAAATAAACTTTTACTGAAGTGTGATGGACTACTAGGCTCTTAGAGGTATCAGCATTTTAAGAGAATGCCTCTTAATCCAAAACAAATATTTTATTGGTGAGATGTTAAAAGTAGAATGAAGTGAAACTGAAACATTTTAGGCTATATTGGGAGGAATATTTTGGTCTGGAGAGCTACCCTGCAAACAGGCCTATCTTGCTCAAAAATTTGTTTCAAGACTTTGGTTCTCCCAAACTGTCACTTTTCCCAGCTTCTCTTTTTCTCCCTATAATATCTCTAAAAGTTGCAAATTGTGTTGTGTTACCCACAAAACAGCATCTGATGTAAGGGGGACTAGAGGGGAAATGGTGTCTGACAGAAGCCAATGGTGTGTGTGTGGGTCATTACTGAGTCAGAGATTTCCTAAAGTCAGAGACTTCGGATATTGTCAGATGGAAATGCACCACTACTAACCATGCATAGTGGTAAAAATGCATGTTTCTTGGGTTCAGATTCTCATGTCACCACTTTGTGTGACCTTGGGCAAATCACTTAACTGCTCTAAGCCGCATTGTCCCAGATGAAAAATGAACTCATATGTATATATGAGTTGGGAGTCTCACTTTGTTATCCAGGCTGGAGGGCAGTGGCACCATCATGGCTCATCGCAACTTTGACCTCCTGGACCTCAGCCGATCCTTCTGCCCCAGCCTCCTGAGTAGCTGGGACTACAGGCATGTACCACCACATCCAGCTAATCTCTCTCTCTCTTTTTTAATTTTTTTGTAGAGATGAGGTCTTGCTATGTTCCTGGGCTCAACCAATCCTCCTATCTCGGCCTCTCAAAGTGCTGGGATTACAGACGTAAGCCACCAGGCCCAGCCTCAATCATAGGATTTATCTTATATCACTGCTATGAGGATGAAGTGAAATAATGAATGTAAGGCCCTTGGCATGATGCCTGGCATCTCAGAGCTATGTAACGTTGGGAGCAGCCACCACCACTGCCAACGCCTTCCCTGCTGGGCTAAGGGCTGCTGTGGGTCAGGTCTGACCAACGTGTGAGAATGAGTAGAACTGACAACGAAGCTCAGGATGTCTGCCCAAGGCAGATGGCAAGGTTGGTGACAGAGTTTGGATGACTGTTCCCTCAAATCTCATGCTGAAACGTGATCCCCAGTGCTGGAGGAGGGGCCTGGTGGGAGGTGTGTGGCTCATGGGAGTAGGTCCCTCATGCATGGCTTGGTGCTGTTCTCATGGTAATACTGAGTTCCCACTCTGTTATAACAGCGCCAGAGCTGGTTGTTCAAAAAGCCTGGCACCTCCCCTCTCTCTGGCTTCCGCTCTTGCCATGTGACATGCTGGCTTCCTCTCCACCTTCCGCCATGACTGTAAGCTTCCTGAGTCCTCACTGGGAGCAGATGCACACGCTGTTCAAAACTGTGAGCTAAATTAACCTCTTTATAAATGATCTGGCCTCAGGTAATCACTCATAGCAAGGCAGAATGGACCAAGACAGAAGGAAGCATAGAGGGCCAGGCTCCCAGTGATTTCTCTGCCTATAGACTTTGAGACTGGAAAAACCTGACAGGCCTTCTCTCCTGGTTTTACAATCTCTGGCAGAAACAGTGCCCTCCCCCAGCTGGGCTCCAGGGTGACTTCCTGCTAGGCATAGCAGCAGGGTCCGCATGCAGGGTTCACCCTACCTGCCCCCAAACAAGCAGAAAGGGAGGCCACACACACTTCCCTGTTGGTCAAAGCCCACTTCCAGGAGAGGGGGAATGTCCCAGGTCACCATCTTTTCCCTGGTTTGAAGCAGAAGCAGCCATGTCTACAGGTGGAAGGTGAGCTCAAGGTCAACCCACACTCCCAGTGTTCGCAGATCTTTCCACAGGAAATGAAACAGAAGAAGAATCTCGGGAGAGGCAGGGCCAGCCTCAGTCCTCCATTTAAAATGCAAGGCTGAGTCTCTTCCAGGTAGGTACCCCCACCCAGCCCCCCGACTGGCAGTTGTGCAGGCGGAGTTGCGCACAGCTCTAGGGGGACATCACCTAATCATCTCAGGAGTTGTGCAGTGTACAACCTGTGGAACACATAGGACATCCCTGCAAATGATCCTTCCTGGGTCAGCTAGTTGCAAGTGCTTGGCTGGCTCTGACTTCTCTCTGTCCCTGAGACTTGCACTCAGACCCCAGGATTGCTCTCCTGGGACTCAAGAAAACACCATGTTTCTCAGCTTTCCAAGAAACAAATCCTCTCTTCTACTTACTGGGGAGAAGCCGCGTGCATCTGGGGGTCTAGATATGAAATAATATGACAGGGAGTCAAATGGTGTGAGAAGTAGAGGTGACTTTCTAGGGGAAAAGCCTACCTTGCAGGAAACGCCAACTGCCAGACACTTCCTCTTCAGGGCGGATGTTCAGGTTGACGGATTCAGAGGCTGAAAAACAAGAAGGGATTTTACCTGAGAGTGGAAAAAGGTCTGGAAAAATAGCTTTTCCTTATCCTAAGACAACGACAAGCCTGAAGTGGGGGCCTTGGTGCTTGAGCCTTGTGATGAGTTGGGTGATTTGAAAACCCACAAAAGGCTCATTGAGGACTTGAAAAGCATTGAGGAATGTCATGTTTTATCTGCGACGTTTAGAGGTGAAAATCTGCAGGGTCCATGATGCTAGGACTCTGAGAGGGGAACTTCTGATGGAGTTGGAGCAGGAAACAGTTAAAGTCTGGCACACGCTGCAGATGCCCAGATTTGAACAGCAGCTGTGCCTCGGTGTGCTGGCTGTTATGGCAGACAAGCCCGTCTCCAGCTGTAGCACAGAGCCCTGCTTTGCACCAGGCGAGGCGGGAGGGATTCAAGCCCATCCGATTCTAGCCAGAGAGACAGACAGACTTTTTCACAGCCCCTGATGCATTTGTTTTTCAATCTGTTAGAGTCATCTGGGGTGAGAATCGTTCTTCTAGCTGTCCTTGTCAGTCAAAGTGAAAATGAGTGAAAATGAAGCTGTTTTAATGACTGATGAGGATCAGGATGACACACTTGAGAAAGACAGTTAAGGGAGAGGTAGCAGACAGCAAAGAGGTCAGTTGAGCGGGTCCTAGATGAAGGAAAAATGGGTTTGAAAGGGAAGTTTGGGAGGTGTGTGTGTGTTTGAGGTGGCAGGGAGGGAGGGAAAAGAGAGAGAGAGAGTGCGCGAGCGAGCGCCAGACATGTGAGATATCAAGGAGATAGAAATAGAGAAGAAATTCACAGGGAATCCTAGAATTCAGAGATCTTCTAGTCCATCTACCTCCGAACTGACTTCCAAGTACTTCTGTTTATTTGTTTTTTGCTTCTTTGTCTCATTACTGATAACAAACATACTGGGAAGGTTGCCAAAAAGAAATGTGCGGGTTTTATTGATTCGCTAAACAGCGATGGGGCTCAAGAGGGCCTGCCTGCCTCGCCGTGCCCTTCCATCCCAGCCACGCACACGCGGCCACGTGTGCGCCCCTGATGAGGGCCGAGCAGGCAGCTTGGGACTCTGAGAACCAACACTGGAGAGAGAAGCAGCCCTAATTAGTGTTAATTGTTGACCCTACAGTTCGGAACGGATGCTCTGGAGAATGGGAAATGAGAACAAACATTAATTATTGAGCAGGGACCTTGGAGACAGACACTCTGGATTAAAAGGAGAGAGATAAATTGCATAATGAATGTTAATTTTCCCTCAAAGAATTGAGTGGTCGGTGGTTGAAAGGGAAAAAGAGGCTAACACAGCCATGAAAGAGAAACCTCAAAAGCGAGGGTGAGAGGGTATGGGAGGGTCACACACACACTTTGTCCCTGCTGCTGCCCTGCCCTTGGCCTCGGAGCCCTGAGGGGTTTGTGATCAGGTTTTTCTCAGAACTTGTTATTTACTCCAGTTGTCTGCTAGGAAGCCTGACACATCCTGTAAGCCAGAAAACAGCCCCCTGCATGACTGACAAACCAAGGGGCACATGGCACTGGGACCTTTTTCTCTTTTTTTTGAGTTAGGGTCTCACTCTGTTGCCCAGGCTGGATTGCAGTGGCAAAATCATGGCTCACTGCAGCCTCGAACTCCCAGGCACAGGAGATCCTCCCGCCTTAGCCTCCTGAGTAGCTGGGACTACATGTGTGTGCCACCATGCCTGGCTAATTTTTTTGATTTTTTTTTGACGAGGTCTCACTATGTTACCCAGGCTTGTGAACTCTTGGGCTCAAGCAATCCTCCCATCTTCACTTACCAAAGTACTGGGATTACAGGTGTGAGCCACCATGCCTGGCAAGACCCTATTTTTCACATGTGCTGGTGGGAGTGTGACTTGCCACAAGTCACACACGAGGGAGTGTGACTTGCCACTGGTGCTATGGCCCAGTGTGTGCTGCTGGTGCAGACTTTGGGGCCCTGTTATTTCATTTTAATTACAATACGTGAGACACACATACAACCCCTTCCGAAGTAATCAGAAAGTCAAAACAAAATAAAGAGAATCTGGTAGAAGATCAGAGGTGAGCGTCCTACCCACGGGCTGTCACTGGCTGCTCAGATTTCAGAGCCTGGTTGAGACGCCACTTCCAGGCCACAGCCCTGGGGACCCTCCCTTGCTGGGTGGTATGCCTGCCACCTTCCGCTTGGGCCCCTGTCAGCCGTAATTTCACAGTTGCCTGAGCTTGCCACCTTGCTCCTGCCTGTCCCTTTGTGCTGGCTTGCCTGTGGGGTTGCGTGATGTCCCTCCTCAAAACACCTGTGACTCCTCGTGGCCTGAGAATAGCATCTCAGCTACTCCTGGGACACGGGTCTCCCTCTCTTCCCTGCAGGAAGTCCCTTTGCCAGCTACTTCTCATTTCCTGCGTCCTCCACGTTGCTGTCTCTTTGTCTCTGTCTGTGCTGGCCCCTCAGCTGCCCCCCCGCCCCCATATACCCACTTCTACTAACTTCTCAAAAGTCATTGTGATGGGGGTTCCTCTGCAAGAGCCCTTCCTGTATCCCAGGCTGGGATGAGTTGCTGCTTTCTTAAACACCCGAGCCAGGTTCTCAGGCCTCTCGGTAGGCCCTGGCTCCATCCTGCCTTGTGGCTGTGGGTGAGTCTGTCCTCCACATGGCCTTTGAGGTCCTTGGGGGCTGTGACCATGGTGTCTGGCGTAGAGCCGAGGGAGCTGGTGGGGAGAGTCAGCCTCTGGGACAGCCGGGCCTGGAAGGGAAGCCTGGCTCTGGGAGGGGAACACTCTGTGTGCCTGTGTCCTCACCCGTGATGTACAGATGAAAACGCTCACTCTCCAGACTATTGGGATGATGGGATGAGAAGTCATGGCAGGGTGGTCTCCCTGGTGCATGGCGGGCATTTGAGTACATTGTGCTCAAGGAGTCAGTAACGTGTGTGAATGGGCCCGCTCTCTTATAGGTCTGATGATATTTCATCTTGGAATTTGCTTAATACTTTACAAGGTGGAGTGCAAGCGATCCAGTTTGATTTTCACAAAGCAACGTGAAGCGGGTTGGCGGACATCATTGTGATTGCATTCTGCGAAGGCACAAGGTAAGTTGCTGAAAAAGAGAGACTCCAAAACATTGATTTCTTTTTTACGTAGGAGTCCAGAGGTAGGCGGGCGGACCCAATGGCTTGGAATTTATGTTTGGAGAATAAAAATAAGAACAGTCATGAATTATGGATTATCCGAGAGTCTGTTTCAGGGTTTAGACGACAGAACTGCCTCCCTGAGAGAGTCTCCTGGGGAAAGGGGCATATTTAGAAACACACAGTGTTAGAGGAGCCTTAAAAGCGACCAGTTTAGCATTTTCCAAAGTGTGTTCTGAAAACTATTTAGATCCACACAAATGCTCTACAAAAAACAAAAGTATTTAGTGGTCAAATAAGTCAGGGAGACAGTGCATATCTGGTCTCGGACATGGTTCACATCAGCAGACGAGGTCTGACAATTAAGTCTGCGAACTTGCCACTGTGTGCTTACGTTGGCAGCACTGTACAGGCAACTCAGTAAGGTTTCATAACCTGGGTATATCAGTGTCTCACAGCTTTGTCGGTCGACATGTGGTGGTGTCTTGCTGAGTGGCATCTGTTATTGTTGTTGCATGTTTTTGTGTATTGTCAGGAGAATATCAGAGCTTGAATTAGAGCAGCATAAACATTAAATTTCTTGTTAAACTAGGCAAGAGTGGAAGTGAAATCAGGAACATGTTAGTCCAAGTTTATGGGGATGATGCCATGAAGAAAACAGCAGTGTACAAAGGGATTAGACTTTGTTCTGAGGAGAGAGAAAGCATCACTGTTGAAGAGAGGTCAGGATGGCCAGTAACAGGCAGAACTGACGAAAACATTGCAAAAATTCATTTAACTGTGAGTCAAAATTGTCAGCTGACTGGGAGGGACATAGACCTAATAAACATCAATTGAGAAACAGGAAACTCTTAACTGAAAATTTTGGCATGAGAAAGGTGTGTACAAAAATGGTCCCCGAAGGAGCTCTTGCGTCACGACAATGCACCAGCTCACACAGCACTGTCTGCGAGGGAGTTTTTAGCCAGTAAACAAATAACTGTATTGGAACACCCTCCCTACTCACCTGATCTGGCCCACAAAGACTTTTTCTTTACCCAACGATAAAGGAAATATTGAAAGGAAGACATTTTTTTATGGCATCCAGGACTTCAAGGGTAATGCAACAACAGCTCTGATAGCCATTCCAGAAAAAGAGTTCCAAAATTGCTTGACAGGTGGACTAGGTGCTGGCATTGGTGCATAGCTTCCCAAGGGGAGTACTTTGAAGGTGACACAGTGATAGTCAGCAATGAAATATGTAGAACTTTTTCTAGGATGAGTTCGTGAACTTAATTGTCAGACTTTGTATTAGAGATTCTATGACGTCCTGCAGTAAGGTGCTGTTTGACTTTAGTCCCAAAGTCCAAGTCTCCAAATGTGTTTGGCCCTAGAGCCTTTCCTTTTCTATGATATGCCTGTTAACCTTCCAAGGAATTGGTGCTTTATAGGGCATGGGCCGAAGCTGAAGTCCAAAGCAGATCAGTTATTTGTACACGATCACAGAAATTCTGGGTGGTAGAGCCGGGAATAAAAGCAGAGATTTTTCTTCTTCCTCACGTGGCCTCATTGAACAAAATTCTCCTTTAAATCTCCAGGCATTGTCACTAAGGTAACAGCTACTAAGTGATACACTCAAGGAAAATCATACCTTGTCAAATATCCCACCAACATGGAAGGATTCTTTCACCTGTGGGGCCCCACCACCAACTTATCACCACTTAGCATATGTTTGCTCCAAATAATCAGTGTTTTGAGACCAGCTGAGATATTTTTGGACCCTTTATTTTTCTGCTTACCAATCATAGGCCATCAGGAAATGACACCAAGCATAATAGTTATCTATTCCTGCAAAACAAATCGCCCCTAAACCTAGTGACTTCAAGTAACGCACTCTTGTTCTATCTCATACAGCTCCTGTGGGAAGCTGGGGGTGGCCGCGGTGTGTGGATCTGGTGCAGGCTCTCATGAGGTCACAGTGCCAGCCAGGTATGCAGTCATCTGAAGACTTGACTGGGGCTGGGAACCTCTCCACAAGGCAGCTTGCTCACAGGCCTGGAAAATTCCCTCTGGCGTTGGCAGAGGCTTTAGTTCCTTGCCACATGGACTGCTTGCCACTGGCTGCTTGAGTGGCCTCATGACAGACATGGTAGGTGGTTTTCCCCAGAGTGAGTTATGAGAGAGAGAGAGAGAGAGAGAGAGAGAGAGAGAGAGAGAAGGAAGCCACAGTGCCTTTAATGACCCAGTCTCAGAAGTCGCACACCACCACTTCTATGTCTGTTACAGGTGAGCCACTTTATCCAGCTCACATTCAAGGTGAGGAGAGTTAGCTTCTCCCTTTTGAAGGGAGAAGTGTCCAAGAATCTGTAGACTTATTTTAAAACCAGACATCAAGAAAGAGTTGTAAGGAGAAAGGATGCTAATTAAATGACCAAAAAGGCCAAGAAAGATTTTAGAGATAAAAATTCATTTCGGACAAGAGCAAACACTATTTAGAAACTCTGAAAGAGACGAGGAATTTAAATTGACATGCAACTTGAAGTTCTAACCTGTATCGTTGGCATGGATATCCTTGAACTTCTTGCAAAACAAACTTCTGAATAAAAGAACTTCTGAGAGAAAACTTCTATTGCTGGCACAGTGACTAGAAGGATAGATGAAGGATTTTTGAATCAAGGGTAAGTGATTCAGAGAGCGTATCCATCATTTTGACTTGTATCCTTCCAAGTTAACTTTTCCTTTCGTAAGCCTTTCAATTTTCTAAATGTTGCAATATCCCAACATGACCGTCAGGGTCAAACTCCAGCTCTAGTCTTCACATTCTTTTTATTTTCTTCTGAAGGTTTATATTCATTTCTCTATGCAGTCTGAAGCAAGATATCATGATCTAATTGCCTAAGAATTTATTTCCAAATAGTTGTTGAGTCTGAAAGTCTCAGAAAGATCAGACAGATCATATTCCTTCCTTTACTCAAGAGTTGTTTTTTTATTTAAAACAAAAGCAGAAACAAAACTATGCTCCCCAAAGAACTTGACTTTGTGCTTTGCAGCACCTGGGATATTCAGTCAATCAACAAGCATTTCTTGGGCATATGCTAGAGAGAAGAGGTTCTCCAGGACTCATGCACTGGACTGGGGCTAAACCGAAAACAGACGGAGATGTACAATAACCACAAAAGTGGGGCTGAGAGAGACAGAAGAGGCTGAGGCTGTATCTAGGCAGCTGTGGGCAGCGGGGGTGGATTTAGTAAGGAAAATGTCCCAGGAAAGATGAACAAGAAGCTCTTCTAAATATTTGGGGGCAACTTGGGCCAACGCTTGGAGGGAAAAGAATGAAGACTGAATGTCTGGGCCGTTGTTACAGAGATGAGCAAGGGTAGGCTTGGAATGGGTTGGGGAGGAGACAGTGGGGCGGGGGTGGAGACAGTGATGGTAAAGATTTGAGCAAGCTGAGCCGCAAGGGGTTTGGTGTGGCTGGAGCAATTCCCTTGCAAGAGGAAAAAGATTTTTAGTATACTGCTGCTCAAACCAAACCAAAAAGCAAAACAAAACAAAACAAAACAAAATAACAAAAACCAAAAAACCCTTTCCACCGGGCGCAGTGGCCCATGCCTGTAATCCCAGCGCTTTGGGAGGCCGAGGCAAGAAGATTGCCTGAGCCCAGGGCTTTGAGACCAGCCCGGTCAACTTGGTGAGACCTTGTCTCTACAACAAATTTAAAAATTGGCCAGGCGTGGTGGTGCGCACTTACAGTTCCGGTTGCCTCGAAAACTGAGGTGGAAGGATCGCCTGAGCCCAGCAAGTCAAGGCTGCGGTGGCTGTGAGCGTGCCACTGCACTCCAGCCTGGGTGACAGAGTGAGATTCTGACTCAACAAAACAAAACACGCTTCCCCATGAATAGGGACTCTTGGAAAGCTAGACCTGCTCTACATCCTTCCTCATCTTCCAGGGTCTCATTCCGTCACCATTGAGATGGAAGGTCAACCAACTGTCCATGGGGAAAAGCCCTGAGAGGCCAATGACTGACTGACAGTGATTCATTCATTCATTCAACAAGCACACAGTGAATGCTTTAGGGTTTGAGAAGCAAGCAGGAGGAAATGTATTGTCCATGTCTTCAGCGGGGTAGGTCTCACCTCTCTCTCTGTCTCATGTGGAAATTACTGAAAGGTTTTCAAGTTTTTCCAATAAACGTTCATGGTGATCCTGCCGTGGATTTGTCAGGGACAACGCTTGGTACCCGGGGTACTAAAACGACTGAAGTATGCTATGGACGATGGTGACAACAAACTTCAAGCCTAAATATGTCCCTTTCTGCTCTTGGCTTTTGCTCTCCCAAAAGGGGAACAATTTCTCCTGAAACAGAGGGGACAAACGTGCAGCAGGTAAATAGAATCACATTTGCTTTTCAGCTGCTGCACCCGCTGTCGTGCCTGCTGTGTCCTGCTGACAGTGGCCTCCACCTGTCTAACCCCTGCTTCTGCTGGTTCAGAAGCAAGATATTTTTATACTCATATCACGGCATAAACCAAGTGGTGATGGAAGTTCTTTGATGCTGAATGTGGAACCAAACACGTCCTGCTTTCTGGAAATCCGTATTCTAGGTGGCTACTCCAATAGCAGCAGACACAAGTTGGAAAAAGCAGCAATAGTCAAGGAATGTCTCAGTGGGGAAGTTGGTTCTTTCACTTTGGTTGAGGGACCTTGGGTACAGGGAGGATGGGGGACTGACCCAGAGCCACCTAGAAATTAGAAGACAGGCCAGAGCTACTCAAACCTCCTGGCTCTGGCTCCATGCTGGTTTGGTTAAGCCTGTCGGGACAGAACCCACCGGGTGCGTGCAGCCTTGCATCCCCGCACCAAGGGCCTGCTGGCGGAGGGACTGCGTACACATTGTGGTGGTTTCTGGGTGGTGGATGCTCATTACCCTCTGACTTCATTGCTTTATTTCTTTGCAAAATGGCTCTTGCCCAGAGCCAGCGTCTCTTTTCCAAAAAGTGAATGTGCCAGAGGGTTTTGGAAGCGGCCTTGCTGTCTGTCAAGAGCCAGATGACTCACACGATGAAGCAACACTCAGAACAAGGCCACCTGACTGGGTGACCAATTAGCCGCCTCCACCTCTGAAGGAGGGTGGGAAGAAGAGAAAGGCCGTGTTTGGCTTGGGCGAATACCAGGAGGACTTTATCATCTCATCAGCCTCCGCGTGGCACACAGACCTCTTCCCAGCCATCATCCCACTGGAACTCCTCTCTCCGGATGCCCCAGCAAGAGTCAACTTGTCATGCGAACATTGGGCTATTGTGTCTGAGCCACAGAAGCGCCTCTGTGTCAGCAAGGGGGGACCCTGGCTGACTCGCGTCTGTTTTTAATGATGTCTCTGCTGCTGGGAAAATTTGGAAGCTCCAGGTAAAATCTTCCCCTCTGAAAACAAGGCTGCCCTGGAACGTGTTATCTTACCTGCAGCCAATGGAAGCACCACGCTCTGGGTAGGCCCTGGGAGGGACTGGCAGACTTTTTCTCCATCTGAACCTAGCGAGAACTGTCCCAGTGTGGGGTCTTTGGAATATTCTGGAAAACAAACACATGCACAGGCAGTGTTAGCACCATGCAGGCGAGGGAGACTGAGCCCAGACCGTGATCCCCTCATCCCTTGTAGGCACATGCCCGCGGATGCCCATGAGCTCAGGTGCTCGCCAGAGCATGGGTGAGCCCCACTCCTGTGCTTCAGGACATCAGGGTGGTTTAGGCCCTGCTCTCAGAGATCAGGGTGGGATCCCAGGGAGGGGCTGCCATTGCCTGGGCCATGCCTTTGAAAGAGGCAGAAAGCATGGCCCCTCTGGGAACTTCAGGGCCAGGCTTAGGCTGGAGGGGAGAGGGGTGCTTTGTAAGAAGGAAAGGGACTTCTTCCTTCGGGAGGGAGCAGCCTAGCCCGAGGTGCAGGACTGGGTGACTCCTGCTTCTCCGTCAGATGCCTTGCGCAGTACTCAGCCTGTACAGCTGTATCCTGGGGACCAAATGCTGGATGGCCTGGTGACGCCAGGACGCAGGTCAAGAGGAGGAAGCCGTTTCCCTAGCTACTTGGAAGGAGTGAAGGCATTTCTAGAACCTTACTGCAAAAGTAAAAAATGTTTTTTTCCCCTGCTCTACTTTTGCACTCTCCCAGAATGCTTCTGTGACCAGATGTCTGGGGGTTTTCCACACCAATCAGGTCTGTAGCAGACACCAAGCTGGTGTCCTGTAAGTCAGCTCAACTCTGACACTATCTACCTGGAGATTACATCAGATCCCACAGGCTGAGGGCTCAGTCCGAAGATCGCCCCCACTAAAGACACCAACTACAAGTCCCAGGTTGTGATGATCGGCTACAAATTGGGGAATTAGGATTCTCCCTCCCCTTGGGTTCAATTCATTTGCTGTAGTGGCTCACGGAACTCAGGGAAGCATTCAGGTTTACTGGCTTAGTATAAGGGACACTGTGAAGAACACAGAAGAGCAGTTGCCGGGGAGACGCACAGAGAGGTGGGGGTGGGGGTTGGCATTGCCCTGTGCCCTTTCTGGGTGAGCCACCCACCCAGCGCCTCTATGTGGTCAGCAACACAGATGCTCATCAGCTCTTGTTCCAGACTTTTCAAAGAGCTTGATCTCCTTTTCTGGGGGTGGCGGGTGGGGCTGGGAGCTTCATCCCTAGAATCCTCTAATTGCTTGCTCTTTCTGGAGACTGGCCCCCTCCTGAGACCTCTTGGGGCCCCACCTAAGACACCTCATTGACATAAACTCCACATGTTCAAAGGGACTCACCATGAATGACAAATGACACTCAGTAATAGAAACCAGGGACTAAGATTGAATTGATTTCTCCCGACACCACATTTTCCGCCCCATCTCCAAGGCCCCATCTCCATGAACAATGACACACATACATGAACATGTGTACTTATTCACAGGACCACGTGTCTAGACACGCATCCACTCATGCGCACACATGCACTCGCATGGGGACATGAGCACACACATACCTCTCACAGCAGAGACAAGCATGTGTTGATGCGCACACTCACTCACACAGGCACACACCCAGCACACACGGAAGATCCAGCCTGCCCTCCTGTCCGAGCCACGGTCCTGGCATTCAGTTCCAGTCAGAGTCTCTCTTTATTCGCGTGTCTGAGAGCAGGTGTGCATGTCTGTCTGGTGTGATCTGTCCTGGGCCATGCCACCCCTAGTAATGCCCTGGTGCGGACATGGCACTTTGGTTCATTTGTATGAAAGTTGAAAGAGCATCATTGCCACACAGGTACGATGGGGGATGAAAGAGAAATTCCAGCCCCGGAATGGTTTCTAAGGGAAGACAGCATCTTTGGGGGTGGGGGAGAGAGAGACAAAGAGGGAAAAGGGAAGGAGACAGAAAGAGAAAAAGAGAGTGAGAGAGAGAATGAGAGTGGGAGGGAGCAAGGGTGGGAGGGAAACAGAGAGGGCAGGCAGGAGGGAGATAGAGAGATAGAGAGAGGGAGGGAGGGAGGGAGGAGGAAAGAGACTTAAACACCTAGGCTTTCTGTCCCTAGGGAGTGTGACATGCAAGCCGTGGCACCTGGTGCCTCTATGACACCCTCTGTTCCCACGTGCCTCTCAGTGTGAGCTCCTCACAGCCCAGAGTGTGATTCTGCTGCTCACAGAGACCCTCTTTCTTCACACAGTCTGTTCCCCAAACACATGCCCATCATCTGGTGCTCAACCCGAGACAGCACCAAGGCTGCCACCCAGGAGGAGCAGCTGCCTGTGCCACCTTCTATCTGTCCGTCCCCAGCGTGGCCCTTCCCTAAGAGTTTTTAGGGGTGACTGGGACTCTGAGCAACTTTTGCTCTGCAAGCTTCCTTGTCACACCCTGTGGGAGCTGCCGGGGTGCTGTCCTTGCATTGCTGCTGCGTCAGCACCTCTGTACCCTCCTGGACCACCAGCTCCTCAAGGACAAGCACCTCGAGCGAGGCCAAGTCACAGAGGGCCTGGTCTTGCCCTGCCTTGTCTCCCGTGGACATCCCTGGTCCTTGCTTCACTGTGAATGGGCCTCCAGCTCTGTCCTGGGCTGGAGGGCGGCCTCTGTCTGGAGACTCCTCCTATGGGCAGGGTCATTAGGCTCCCAGGCCCTGGGGCTGGGTTATGGCTCAGAGTGGGCTGTGCCTGGTCTCTCAGGGGTGTCTCCTGTGATGCAGGGAGCTGCCATTGAATGCTGAGCCAGGAGTGGGGAAGGCACAGAGCAGTGTGACAGAGTATGCGGGTGCAGCAAACCCTGAGACATGCACGAATGCTCAGGAGCACAGTGGCGAGTGGTGACCCCAGATGGCGTCGTAAACACTGTCCGTGACCCTTTCAGTAGCCACAGACACCATGGCTGCATGTGACCCTGGAGACAAGCCAATGTGGGGGGGGGGCATCCACATACCCCCGGAGGATTACCTTGTCCTGCTGGCAGCGCCCTCTTGGGCGTGCTCACAATTGGGGCGCCTGGGGAGCCGCTGCGGCCTGACGTGCTGTGGCCTGACATCCGGTGACTCTCTGGGCCCTTCTTGCTCTCTGGACTTTTTCTTCCTTTCATCGGTGGTAGAAGAAGTGGTGGTGGGGTCACATTCTGGGGTGAGGCATCATCATCTTCAAAAACAAAAGGAGAAAAGCATGAGAGAGAAACTCCTGGGTCAGTCAGAAGGTGAACGAACCTCTCTTCTACTTTGTCGGTGGCTCCTGGGGTTCAGCATGGTTTATTTCCCCCATTCAGAGTTTGTCCCTCTTTTCCAGCCCTGCTAAGGGGCAGGGAGCAGATGTCTTTGGTGGCCAAAATTACTCTTGACTAGATTAGTGACCCTTTAAATGGGGAGTTGCTAAGGATAGGCGGAGTGGAGTCTGGTGGTGATAGTTCTTGCCTTGCAGGTGAGACCCTGAGATGGATCCCAGTACTAGAGACAGGTCCTAGGACCAGGGAGGCTGACTCTTTCCACCCTTGATCTGAAGGCTCTGGCTAGGGAGACCCCAGCTTCGGAGCTCATGGGATTAGTGGATACAGATTTCTGACTAAGGCAATTTTGTGAGGCAGAGCTAAGGGTCACATTCTTTCCTCAAGGCACTGAAGGTACCAAGTACCACCTCCGGATGGTAGTCAGAGGGCATTGGGATGGGGGACGACACTCCCAGAGGCACACCTACCCTCTGCCTCTCCTCCCTCTTCCCAGCCCCAGCAGGGACTGCTCTAGGAAGGCTGGAGCCCAGGAATCTGGGTGACTGAGGCTTGGCTTCCTCTCTTTCAGAGCGTGATCTTTATTTCATATTCAATACAACTATTGCTACTTGGGTTTAAAAATTGGCTTCACACACAGCCTCAAAATATCCCTGACTACTTATTTATCACACAAGAGAAAAGTCTCTCCAATGGGGAAATTTGGCAGACACCAGCTTTCACCAAATAGTAACATTTAACATCCTCTATATTGGAACATATGGACATTCCATGTCCCTCGATGTCATGTGCTCAGAAGGACAGGCTTCACCTGTGTGATATTCCTGCGAGAAATGTTTGCTCTGAGTCTCATTACGAGAAAATGGACGAATCCTAGTTGAGGGTAATTCTACAAAGCCACTGGCCTATCTTCTTCAAAAACGTCAATGTCATAAAAACAAGGCTGGAAAACTGTTCTAGATTGAAAGAGTCTAAAGAGGTGTGACTGCATGATCCCTGAGTTGAATTCTGGATTTTAAAAAAGCTACAAGGCACATTGTTGGTATAATTAGAGAAATTTAAATGAGAAAATATTATTACACCACTTTTAACTTTTTTGAATGTGAATGTTGTATTGTGCTTAGGAGGGAGAATATTTTAGTAGATAAGTGCTGATAAGGGATAAAAGAGAGAGAGAGAGAGAGAGGCTGACCAAATAAGCCTCTGTCCCAAGAATCAAAGGATGTCCTTGGAACCCAGGTGTTTCAGAATGTCCCGACTAGGCTCGCTGTTTGGTTTATTCTGAGTGGCAGTGGGGCATCGAGGGTAAGAGCGTGGATGCTGGCACTCGAAGCCCTGATCTCCAACCCCCTCGAGTTGTGTGGCTTCTAACAAGGTATTCATCTCTCAGGGCTTTGGTTTTCTGATCTGTAAAATGAGGACGGCTGGTTATGAGGGGGACCTGACCGAACACATGCTGAAAACTAAGAACAGTGCCCAGCGCAGAGCAGGAACCAGCCCACACATGAATGTGAGGCCTTCCACTTCTGATGCCAGCAGGCAGAGATCACTCGACGCTGGTGACACTGTCATCTTGCACATGCCTTCCAAAAAGGAGGCTCAGTTTTCTGAAAATAGGGAGCTTTCTAAACATGGCCAATCTTCCAGTCTAGTGAACATATACTCTTAGATGTTCTACGCATATAATTTCAAATGTCCATAGGATATTTTTGAAAAACTGGAATGAAGATTTTTTTTTTTTTTTTTTGAGTTGGAGTCCCACTCGATCGCCCAGACTGGAGTGCAGTGGCCGCTCCCGGCCACCGCAGCCTCGACCTGCCGGGCTCCGGTGATCCTTCCACCTCAGCCTTCCGAGTAGCCGGAATTACAGGCGCGCGCTACCACACCCGGCTAATTTTTTTTGATTTATTGTAGAGATGAGGTTTCGCCTGCCCAGGCGGGTCTTGAACCCGCGGGCTCAGGCAATCCACTCACCTCAGCCTCCCAAGGCGCGGGATTACAGGCTGAGCCACCGAGGAAGATTTTTTTTTTACTTTGAGTCTCACTCTGTCACCCAGGCTGGAGTGCAGTGGCACGATCACGGCTATCGCAGCCTTGACCTCCTGGGCTCAGGTGATCCTTCTGCCTCAACCTTCCAAGAAGCAGGCACTTACAGGTGCATGCCACTACGCTTGGCTAATTTTTTAATTTTTTGTAGAGAAAGGTCTCTCCATGTTGCCCAGGCTGGTCTCGAACCCCTGGGCTCAGGCAATCCTCTAGCCTCCACCTCCCAGAGTGGTGGGATTACAGGCATGAGCCACCATACTGGGTAACAGTGAAGACTTATTGCTATTATGGATTTTCTTCATGAATAAATCCTTATTTACAAACAAATTAGAAATGAAATTTCATGGTTTAAAAATATAGACTTAATTATAGGCATGCACATGCAGCAGAGCTTTAGTGAGTTTGGTCTCATTTTACATCTGCAATCAGAAAATATTAGTAGGAAGATGACTTGGTGAGTTAGTTTCACCACCACACTCTGGGGGAAGGCAGCCGCTGCCTGGACAAGAGACATCTTCAGCCGCTGGGGATGGACTAACCTCCCTTCCAGCCTCCTTCCTCCAGGCTGCAGGCCTGTATGCGTCTTGCCTGGCTTCCCTTCAGAGTGAGATTCCCAAGGGATGCTGGCGGGAGGGAGCAGCCACCTTGAGGTGAAGGTGTGTCTCTGCCGGTGTCCACTGGGAGATGTACCCTTAGCTCCTGTGGCCTCTCTAAGGACGCATGCTTCAGGGGAGACCTCCATGAAGGCCTGGTCTCTTCTGCTTCTGGTACCGACTCAGGGTGTAGAGCACCTAGGAGACGAAGAGGAGACAGACTTGTAGAGATGTCTGTGTTTTTGTCAGGTATCTCTTCCTTTTGGGGACCTGCCCATCTCCTGCTGACACCATGTGGTTTGGGTGAAGCTGTGTGCATTCACAGACTCTGGGGATGGACCTGGAACTGAAGCCTGGGGTAGCAGAGTGCCTCAGCGCTGTGACTGGTTCCAGAGTGGACACATGACCCAACCTTGCCAACCAGAGGTGATTTCTACATTTCTGCAAGAGCTTTTTTTTTTTTTTTTTTTTTAACAAAAAGATAGTTTGGCTCTCATTCTGTTGCCTATGCTGGAGTGCAGTGGCATGATCATGGTTCACCATAGCCTCGACCACCTCCTGGGCTCAGGAGTAATCCTAGCACTTTGGGAGGCCAAGACAGGATGATTGCTTGAGTCCAGGAGTTTGAGAGCAAGCAGTCTGGGTAACACAGCAAGACCTCATCTCTACAAAAAATTTAAAAAGTTACTGGGCGTGATGGCGTGTGCCTGTAGTCCCAGCTACTTGGGAGGCTGAGGTGGAAGGATTGTCTGAGCCCTGGAAGCTGAGGCTGTGGTGGGGAATGATCATGCCACTGCACTCCAGCCTGGGTGGCAGAGTGACATGCCAACTCAGAAAAAAAAAGAAATAGAAAAAAAGACATATTTTAAATCACTCTGTTAGTGATTTTTTTTTTTTTAGAAGCTGAGTCATTTTCTTTGGAAAATTAAGAGCTACATATAATGAAACGCACAGATCTTAAGCCTACAATTCAATGAGTTTTGACAAATGTGTAATCCACACAACCAACCAAGATTTAGAACATTTTTGTCACCCTAGGTAATTTCTTTATGCCCCCTTCCACTGGCCTTTTAAGCTCAACTATTAGGCGTTCTTCCCACAGTGAGAATTCCAAATGGCTTTAGAGCAAAATGGCCGCCTATGTGGTTCCCAGGAGAAAAAACTCTCTGAGAAATCAGTGGCAGTTTCTGCTGAAGTTTCTAGAAAAGTTAGAAATAGACCGGGCTTGGTGACTCAGCCTGTAATCCCAGCACTTTGGGAGGCCGAGGCGAGTGGATTGCCTGAGCCTGCAGGTTTGAGACCAGCCCAGGCAACTTGGCGAGACCTGTTCTCTACAATAAATAAAAAATAAAAAATTAGCTGGGCATGGTAGTGGGCACCCGTAGTTCCGGTTACTTAGAAGGCTGAGGCAGAAGGACTGCCTGAGCCCAGCAGGTCGAAGCTGGGGTGGCTGTAAGTGTGCCACTGCACTCCAGCCTGGGCGACAAAGTGAGACTCCAATTTAAAAATAAGTTAGAATTGGGACTGTCTCGGTGGCTCAGCCTGTAATCCCAGCACTTTGGAAGGCTGAGATGGGTGGATTGCCTGAACCCGGGGGTTCGAGAACTGCCTGGGCAACTTGGTGAGACCTCATCTCTACAATAAATCAAAAATTAGCCGGGTGTGGTAGCGCGCACCTGTAGTTCCAGCTGCCTGGAAGGCTGAGGCGGAAGGATCACCGGAGCCCAGCAGGTGGAGGTTGCAGTGGCCGGGAGCAGCCACTGCACTCCAGTCTAAGTGACAGAATGAGACTACAACTAAAAAAAAAAAAAAAAAAAAAAGGGACTGTCCCTGGCCCAGAGACGTCCCAGGAGCAACAATGTATTATGGCAGGCGTCCTATGGAATGACTGAGGAAGGTCAGAAGGAATTAGTCCTTATGATAAAGAGTGAGAAGTCACTCAGAAGCCCTCCAAAAAGCCTTCCTACGTTTGTAGTTGGAATTGATCTCTCTCTTGCCTATACTCTCTTAGAACTTTGCTTAGAAGCACAAAATCTCTGCTCTGGCAAGGATTGTAGAGGTCTTCTGTTACACAATAACCTAGATCAAAATCAGGAAATAACTCTTTGGACAAACTCTTATCTTTTATAAATGAAGATGCAAAGATTCAGATACCCTTTTTACTTTGGTTGCTAGGGAACTCAGCTAAATCCAGTGCTTACATAAAGCAATGAATTCATCCCAGATGTCTGATAACATCTATTTCTCTACTCTTTTTTTGTGTGTGTGTGTCAGAGTCTCACTCTGTTGCCCAGGTGGAGTGCAGTGGCACACTCATGGCTCACACAGCCTTGACCTGCTGGGCTTAGGTGATCTGAGGTCTCAGCTTCCCAAGTAGCTGGGACTACAGGTGTGTACCAACATGCCCAGCTAATTTTTTAATTTATTGTAGAGATGAGGTCTCACCAAGTTGCCTAGACTGGTCTCGAGCCCCTGGGCTCCTCTTGCCTCAATCTCCCAAAGTGCTGGGATTATAGGTGTGAGCCACTGTATCTGGCCTTCTCTATACCTTTTAACCAGGATTTTTTTCTTTTCCCAATTTCAATTTTAGTTGTTATTTCATTTTATTCTTTTTTTTAGAGACAGGGTCTTCTTCTGTTGCCCAGGCTGAAGTACAGTGGTATGATCATGACTTTCTGCAGCCTCTAATCACTGGGCTCAAGCCATCCTTCTGCCTCAGCCCCCTGAGTAGCTGGGACTACAGGTGGGTACCAACATGTCTGGCTAATTTTTTGATTTATTGTAGAGACGAGGTCTCGTTATGTAACCCAGGCTGGTCTCAAACTCCTGGGCTCAAGTGATCCTCTCACCTTGGACTCCCAAAGTGCTAGGATTACAAGTGTGAACTACCATGCCTGGCTTAGTTTTATGTTGTACTTATTTTTTTGTAAACTGCCTGACAATTCTTACACCGTTATGACGGCCATGGTGCGCTGGGCTGATCTATGCATATATGCCTGTCTTCCTTTCTCTTCTGCAGCTGAAAAGAATGCACTGCCTAATGAAGGTTTAAGAAGTATTTAAAAAGCCTAATTGAATGTGACCAGAAGAGACCTACGTCTTTCTAGATTTCACCCTTTTCCCTTCTATTTTGAAAAAATATTTTTAAATTTTTATCTTAGTTTTTAAATTTAAAAATTTTTTCATGTTTATGGATTTAGGGATACAAGTAAAGTTGTGTTTTATAGATTATATTGCATAGTGGTGAGGTTGGCTTTCGGTGCACACGTAGGGAACTTTTACCCAATAGGTGGCCTTCCTTCCTTCCTTCCTTTCTTCTCTTTTTTTGAGTCAGGACCTCACTCTGTCATGCAGGCTGAAGTGCAGTGGCATGGTCACGATGATCATGGCTCATGGTAGCCTTGACCTTCTGGGTTCAAGCAATTCTTCCACCTCAGCCTCCTGAGTGGTTGGGACTACAGGCATGCACCGCCATGCCCCGGCTAAGTTTTAAAAAAAATTTTGTAGAGACAAGGTTTTGCTATGTGGTTTCAAACTCCTAGGCTCAAGCAATCCTCCAAACTTGGCCTCCGTAAATACTGGGATTACAGGTAGGAGCCACCATGCCCGGACCTTCTCTGAAGGGCGTGGCCCTGGGGTAGGTCAGCCATGGTGTAGGGATGTGTTGGGTTGACAGGACCCCACATCCCAGTCCTTCCTGGCCTCCCCGAGTTCCCACAGGAGCATCCACGCACACTGGACCTACCTCTTCTGTGGGGCTTTTCTTTTAGAGGGTGGTGGGTGTGGAAATGAATCTCTACTGGGAAGATGAAGAGCTCTGTTGGAGGTTCCTTGGCTTTAACTGGGCACCCCAGGGGGTCCAGAACTCTGGGCGGTTCTTCTGAGATAGGAGGTAATTTCAAAGTCTTGGGTGCCTGGGGAAAATTTAAAAACAAGGTCAACACCATGGCAGGTATCCAAACCCTACTGCCTACAGGGGCAAGTGATATTGTATATCCTTGTATCTCTTGCACCAGGGGAGAAGTCAGCTAATCACACCGCCAGCTGGGATCTGGCTGCAGTGGTGTCGTGAGGTCTCCTGGGAGCCCCGCATGTGCCCCTGGTCATCCTGTCTCTGATTCCTCTGAGAATTACAAACATGGTTCACTTAAGGGCCTCAGAGAGGACCTCCACAGTCTTTCTTTTTCTGGCAGCCAGGGAAAATGAGCCAGACTGAAAGGACACAGCTGAGATCTCTGCACACCAATAGGGAGAAATCTCTGCACATGTCATTAAGGGACAACAGCGAAGTGCAGAACGTTGAGTGTTCAGGCTCTGGGGCAAGAAGGGCAGGAAACAGGTATATGTTTCCTGACATGAGCTGCCAAGCCTCAAGTTCTCCCTCTGTAAAACAGGAGTGATCGTACTGTCGACCTCAAGGTTGTTGTGCAGATTCAATGAGCTGAGCTAATGTCTATGATTACAGTAGAGTTGGAAACCTGAATTATTTCTACAATGTTTCTTTGAGAGTAGAGTCTCCTCTCATTAGAGTGTTATCTAGCCACTAGTGGAAAAATCTAAGTTTTTCCACACTTCTGCAATATGAACATGCCTGAAAAAGAATCACTGTGTGTTAGAAGCAGTGACTAATTTGGTCCAGTTTTTTCTGTCCAGAAATGTGTGTGTGTATACACACACACACTCACACACACACACACACACACGAATGTGTATATACATACATACACACATGAATACACACACACACATATACACACTGCCCCCAAAACCTGGAATTATCTTTTAGAGGGCAGGCCCCTTAGAGTATAGGCTTCCCCACCAGGTAAGTGTTCTAGGAACTCATTGCCATCAGTTTCCCAGCTGGCATTGTTGTGAGAGGCTGTGCTCAGTGTCAGTGAATTTTTTTTTTTTTTGTGAGATTCTTTCAACATGTTTGCCTATTTCATGATGGGTGATTTATGAGCATACCTGCCCACACCACACTGAGTGTTCAGCAATTTTTGTTTAAAAACAGCATGACCCCTGTGACCCATCCTCCCTATTCACCCGATCTCGCCCTGATGGACTTTTTTTGTTTCCCCAAATGAAGAAAGTTCTCAAAGGGAAACGTGTTGCCAGTGTGGAAGAGGTGAAACAAAAAACAGCAGAAGCATTAAAAGGCATCTGAATCGATGAGTTCAAAAACCGTTTTGAGCAGTGGGAAAAGCGTCTCCACTGGTGTATTGCATCAAATGGAGAGAACATTGAAGGTGACTGGAGTTTAAACATGTAAGACTAAATACACAATTCTTTAAAAATAAATTCTGGGTTTTTAGAGTCCCCCTGACATATGAGAGAATTACTGGGGGTAGTAGTTAGAGTCTCCTGTTTCCAATTATTCAGAAGTTGCTGAAAATGTCTCCTTTTAGTTTGCACATGAACTTGGCTCTGTGAAAGTGTACGTGTGCTGGGTTTCAGGAGTCCAGTCTCACAGGAGGAAAAATAAAAACCTCAGGCCTCCTGTTGCCTCCTGGTCCAAAGGAACTTGGGAAGACTTGGTATCGGTTTTTCAGTGCCCCAAAAGAAAAAAAAAAGAGCAGAAACATACATAAGCGTCCTGTGCATTTAGAGTTGATTGAGGAAGGAAATGCAACAAATATATGCAGGGTAATATTTATAATTTTGAGACATTAAGAACATGATCAGCCAAACACACACACATAGGAGCTTTATGTTCCTGGAGACCTTCTGTATCTAAGTGCCGCTGCCCATGTGCTGCCCTCTTTTGAATACTGACCTTGTGTGTTTTGTTTGACAAGGTTTGCCTTGAAATCTACATGGAAACTCAAATGATTTGTGCGAGGTATGGCCAACAAGCCAAGACTTAATTGCTTTATTCTAATTAAAAATTTATACAGAGCTTTAATATAGCAGAAAGTCCTGCTTTCTTCTGTTAAACTGTGTGCATGGGTCGAGGGAAGGGTCTCCTTTCTTGTGAGACTGGTCCTGTTCTGGGCTGACCGAGGTGTGAGATTAAGGGCTTTGCTTGGGCCTGTGGTGGGAGTGGCGGGTCAGGCCTACTGTTTGCTCCTGGTTCAGAGGAAGCTGGGAGGATAACGGCCCTTCTGGTGTGGATGGGAAGGTTTGGATCAACTCAGACTCGGGAAATTTGAGAAAATCCTTAACAGCCCGGAAAGAACCTCCCTTGCAGGGGCCAGGACTACCTGGAGTGCCCATGGCTTCTCTAGGGCCACTGCAGATGACACGAATCCTTACAATTAACCAACATTACTTGAGACCCCAGTCAGACACAACAAACTTTGCTAAAAGGGCTTCACCTCTTCTCACCCTTGTATCAGCCCTGTGAGGTTGGCATTATCTGTGCACACAGATAATGTCACTGTGGCTTGGAGGGTGTGAGTGACCTGCTCACGTTCCCATAGCTGCTAGGGACAGAACATCCTAGGACCCTTGCTTGTTCCCACTCATCACGGGTGCCTCCAAACTACCAAAGACCCATCTAGACCTGCAAGGCAGAGCAGGCCAGAGACAGCCAAGGACATCTCTAAGAAGAAAGATGAACCTGACTTCTGAAGGAGGTTGATAAACTTGACACGTTCAAAGGTGATGGACCCTCAACAGAGCAGAACCCTCACCAGATTCAGGATCTCCAGCATTTTGAGGCTGAAGTGAATCTGTGGCTTACGTGTTCACAGACAGTGCCCAGCCCCTCAGCAGAACAAAGGACTCTGTGGCCACCAGAGAAAATGTGGCAACACTGCAGGCTTCAAGGTGGACCTGGGAGCAGCTGAGTCCCCAGCACTTCAGGATTTTCAACATTTAGCGAATGATTCTGCTTCCAGCTCCACCTGGTGAGCCCACGCACTGGAGAGGCAAGTTCTCTGCTGAGACAACCCTTTGGGTCACCCCGTTTCTAAATCGGGATTGACCTCACAGACATACACGCGCACGTGCGCGCGCGCGCGCGCACACACACACACACACACACACCCCACCTTTTTCTTCCTCATGTCTCCAGGGGTGTTTTTTTCTGAGCCTGAGGCAGACACTACAGGCGGGAAAAGGCATCCTCTGGCAGGAGGCTCCTGGGACCAGCGGTTGCTCCTGGCTTTGGGGGATTTTGTACTCCCTTGTTTGTCTGTAGAAACAACAGGAATGAAGTCTCGTGAGTTGTGGATGTGGGGATGAACAGTCGACTTCTGACTTTTATCACTTTTTGGTTAATGGGGACAAGGGCAGGGAACGTATTGGGGGGGCGCCCTGCCAGCTATCACAGGCAGGTTCAAGGAGCCCCAGTCTGCTTGACTGGGTTGAGTTCTTGCTGGTCGAGTCAGGTGATGGGGAGAATGACAACAAGAACAGGAATTAATAAGTCTTGAGCACTAAGTATGGGAAAATAATTGTGCAAAGTCTTTTATATGCATGAACTCACTTAATCCCCACAGTAGCCCCAGGTGGGGGGTATTATTGTCCCCGTTCTATAGGTAAGAAAACTGAGCCTCAGACAAATGAAGTAATTTGCTCATGATCACAGCTAGCAAGCCTCGGATGATTTGAACTCAGGCAATAGTGACTTCAGAATGTGTGCGGTGGGCACCTGGCAGAGAGGAGCTGATCAGAGTCTTATTCTCATGTCTAACTGGGCTGTGACTGTTATTTTCTAAGGTAAGTGGCAGGAGAAAGTGTTTTCAAATGAACCTGCGTGACTAGGTTTACCCAAATCAACACTTGGATTCTTACTGCTGAGATCTGCCTTCCTAATAGGGAAGGTGCCTCTGTAGAAGGCGATGTGGGATTGGTCACTCAGGAGCCAGGAGTGGTCACTGCAGGGGTGTCTGAAGGCTTTCCTGGGACTGTGCTGCTGTTCTTGGTGGTTTTCCTTTGAAGCCTGCATGCGAAGGTGACTCTCTTCTGATGTGTCCTGGGAAGACAGACACACATTCCTGTCAATAGGCTGCCAGCAAGGGACATAGCAGGGTCCTAACAGTTAGCCCTTGGGGCTAGACTTCGAGTTTCAAGGAAGGACTTTCTTTTGAAGACTGGGAGGAAAAATAAGACTATAATAGCAAAGTCTCTACGTCTGTTTATTACAATAAAACATTTATTATTATTATTATTGAGTCAAGGTCTCACTCTGTCGCCCAGGCTGGAGTGCAGTGGCACAATCACGGCTCACCACAGCCTCAACCTCCTGGGCTCAGGTGATCCTTCTGCTTTAGCCTCCTGAGCAGCCGGGACTACAGGTACATGCCATCACGCCTGGCTAATTTTTTGATTTATTGTAGAAATGAGGTCTTGTTATGTTGCCCAGGCTGGTCTTGAACTCCTGGGCTCAAGCAATCCTCTGGCCTTGGCCTCCTAAAGTGCTGGAATTACCGCCAGGCCCGGTCCATTTTATCATTGGTGATAGAAAGAATGACATTTAACCACACCTGACATATAGTGTTCTCTTGGAAAAAAAAAAGAAAACTAAAAATCAAAATATAATGCTACTATTGGTGTCTTTATCTATCACAAAATGTCCCTCCCCCTTCCCGTCCACTGCGTGGCTCTTTTCCCAGCTTCCTGTTCTCTCTCGTGTCTGACCGTCTTGTAAGTCAAATGAGTTTATTCAAGATGGGAGCTGGTGTGGTCTATGTGGCTCTGGACAACTGTTATCTTATATACATACACACACACACACACACACACATACAGATTTTAGAGTTTAGAAAGGGTTTCCACATTTTAGCTCATTTAAGCCTCAGAAAAACCTTGAGAAATAGACAGGATCACAGCTCTGTTTTACAGAAGGGGCCATTCAGGCCCCAAGCTAGTTGAATTCCTTGGACGGGCTTGTCACAGCCAATAAGAGGCAGGACTCCAACCAAGGCTTTTCCAAGTTTAAGGCCAAGAGTTTTCTTTTTTTCTAAACAAGGTTATAGCTGCCTAGATGGGTGAAGAGTCGGGGGAGGATCTGTGGTTACATAAGTTTTAAAAACAAAGTTAACCTGGCGACTCACTGTAGAATTTCTCGTGGCTGGGCATGGTGACTCACGCCTATAATCCCAGCACTTTGGGAGGCCAAGGCAGGAAGATTGCTTGAACTCAGGAATTTGAGACCAGCCTGGGCAACATAGTGAGACCCCCATCTCTATTTTTTTAAAAAAACCCTGATTTTAAAAAGAAACAACGATAAACAAAACTCTTTTAAAAAATTGCTCAATGTCTACATGTGCATGTGAATTTCTGGGGGAGGATATGCCATGCAGTATTTCCCAAGTATATTTGCCTACAAAGCCCTTTCTTTTTTTTGAGTTGGAGTCTCACTCTGTTGCCCAGGCTGGAGTGCAGTGGCATACTCACGGCCACCCCAGTGTCTACCTGCTGGGCTCTGGCGATCCTTCCGCCTTAGTCTTCCAAGTAATCGGAACTACAGGTGCATGCTACCACACTCAGTTAATTTTTTTAAAAATTTATTGTAGAGACAAGAGCTTGCCAAGTTGCCCAGGCTGGTCTCGAACCCGCAGGCTTGGGCAATCCACTCACCTTGGTTTCCCAGAGTGCTGGGATTACAGGTTGAGCCACTGAGACCGGCCCAAAGCCCTTTTTAAAAATGAAACATCTTGCAACATCAGGGTTCCCTTTGAGAAACTTTGAGAAACAGTGGTCGAATAGGTCAAAGGAACTTCTCTCTGGAGGTCCTGAGGATGGTGGCAAGAGGGAAATCCTCTCTGAAGTCAAGGACAGTGACAGAGGGGGGGTCCACTGGAAATCGTACCTTTGCCTGGGTTTCATCTTTCTGCCGGGGCTGCTTCCTGAGTGGCAGCAGGTGAGTCCCCTGACTGCTGTGGTTCTCAGCTACCGGACCCTGGTCCATGTGTCCGCCAGTCTCAGTGTCCCCTTCATCCGGGTCCTGTTGACCTGCAGAGGTGAGCAGTGGGCCAGTGTGTGACCCCAGACACGGGCACAGAGCTCTGACTGCTCCAAGCTGCTTCCCTTCCTGCTTCTCTGAGCAGAAGTGTTCAGGCCTTGACCCTCCTCCCCCCTAATTTCTATGTTTCTGATGGTGCCTCCACGGACAGGGCAGCTGGGTCAGTGCAACAGAGCTGCCCTGGGAGTCAGCAGACTCAGGACTGAATCTTCATTGCTCGGACAGTTTTCTCATCAGTAAAACGGGGACATCTGGGGATACTGATGTCCTGCCCTCGCTTTCTCACAGAGGTCTCTGGAGCATACATAAGGTAACAGATGTTCTATGAATGGCACCAGGCTGGTGAATGAACACAGGGTGGTGATGGAGGCGGTGTGACCTGCAGCCCCGCCGTGCTGTGGCTGACCTGCTCTGCCAGAAGCCAGCTTGTGGCTGTCCTGGGCCATCTCTGACTATCTACTGTGGAAAATCCTCTTCTGAATGTGGGGAGTGCGGGCTGCCGCTCAACTCTCGGACGCATCCTGTCTGCAATCCTCGGGGAGAATCTGAGTCAACAGATGACTCTGACATAGCAGATCTTTCATCAATAGTTCTAAGAGTCCTGCGGCAATGTTCATCACTTAATCAAGGCGGATTTAATGCTGAAAGGGTCTGGCAAACCTTCCTTGTTTGGAGCCAGGCTTCGGCAATACCTGCATTCTCAGCTCCGGAAACAAGGTGGGGTTGTTTTTCAACCAGGGGCTCTGGAGGCCTCCGGGGCCCTGTGTGTTGAAGTGAACTTCTGGGAGCCTTCCCTCTCCCCGGTTAGAGTCCCCTCCCCTCCTTGCTATCCACCCTCATCTCCTTCATCTCTGTTGTCACAGGGTCAAGAGTCAAACATCCATGTGTGGGGCTCCTCTCTTCCTCCAGCGCCTGTCCTTAGCCCCCGGCTCCTGAAGGCTGCGCTAGGTTTGAACTGCTGCTAAGGGTGTTATTGGAAGTGATCCAGGCTCAGGCTCAGGCTGGGAGGGTCTGCTCAGGTGTTAGTGACCTGGAGAGGGCTGACGGATCTCGGGGATTCCTCAATCCAAAGTGGCCCAGGGCCACATTAGGCCTGTCTCCAAGGGGACCTCCATTCCATGACAGAGTGCAGCACTTGAGATCTTTTGGGCTATTCTAGAACAATCCTTGGGATCAAGCCAGACTTCAGGTCAGGTTCACCTGGAACCAAGTGCATTTCTGAGGGTGGAGGAAGTGAGACTCCAGCCAAAGGCTGCTCTCTTCCCAACAGTCTCAAGTCAGGTGGTCTGAGTTGGGGCAGGGGCATTGTGGGTAGGGGATACAGAGGCATGATCTCCCCTTTGGCTATAGCCCAGGAGAGTTTGAATCTGTGACTCAACCCATGCGAGGGGAAATAGGATTTTCTCAGGAAACACCATTATCTGGCTTGTCTGTCTGTGCTTATTAGAAACGGGTTTGCAAGCAAAGTATTTGACGTTGCAGTTTTGAAAAGAGACCACAAGTCTTAGTTTCTCTGTAGCTCAAGTATGGATTTAGCTGATGCAAATACTGGGCATGGGGTGGCAATTTAGAGCTGAATAGAGCTTTGAGCCTCTGTCCTCTCCTGCAATCTTTCACAGCAATCCTGGGAGAGGGAATGCAGCTGCCAGTATTTGCATTTGACAGATTATACAGCGGGCGTCAGTGATGTGGCCAGCATCACATGTGAGAGGGTCTGGCAATTGCAGCCAGGATATTTGCTGCTTTTCTAGAGTAAGCGTCTGGCACAGAGAGGAAGGCCAATGGTAGTAAAGTTAAAACCCATGGAAACATCCGCTAGGGTTCTGGGGACAGCCTCTGTGCTCCTTTGGACTCTTTAAAAAATGATCTGTTTGGCCCCTGTGATCATGGGCGATTGGGCATTGCAATTAGTAATTATGCTTAAAAAACCCAAGCTCAGGAGGTCAATAATAAACATTATTGAGCACTGTCTGTGTGCCAGCTATTGCATTATCCCATTTAACTCCCACATACAACCCTGTGAGGCAATGGTAGGTATGGTCACCCCCATTTTATAAATGAGGAAACTGAGGCCCAGAGAGGTCACGTGGTTTGAAACCTGGTGCAATGCACATATTTAATCACGATTCTGTACAAGTTCTCTGTTTTCTGTCCAATGGTGACAGCTCCTTGGCATATGACATCACTTAGGGAAGTCACTCTATCCCTTAGGTGTGCAGTGTTAATCCACTCATAAAATGGAAGTGCTGCCATCCACTGTGCAGTATTTTGGGACTCCAGGGCATCAAAGTCCAAGATTACTGGCTGGAGACAGCAGGATTTTGAAGAGAGAGGTCATGGGCAATGACAAGATAGTGGGCCACCTGGGGAAGGATGGGCACCACACCCTAGGACTTGGGTGGCCCAGAAACTCCATCTCTTTAGACCAGAATCAACTGGTCTCAGGGATGTTGACCCACATTAGCAAAGTGCATAGAGATTGATATACAGATCAGAGTATTAATTTACAAAGAGAAATACAGTTACCTAACCAGACAGACCACATGTGTACCAGGTTAGGACCAGAATTCCCTGGTGTCAGAGTCAAGGCTTACACCAGTGTGTGGGTGGCATGTTAAATGGCACCTGCCATGCTCCTCTCCACTCGTTCAGTAAGCCAGAGTCTTTACTTATCCCAAGGATAGGACTTGGTCAGGCACTGTCACTGCTTCTAGAAAATTCCTTTTTCATTTCAGAAAAATTGTGGATTCTGTTAGGCTCTTGTTCTTTTCATTTATTTTCTCAAGAACTCTGCTACCAATCAAGGCCCTGGTCTTTGCCTGTTGTTGCTACCCAGTCATCTTTTCCCATCTCCCTTACCAAAGGCAACTTCTGGCTCTCTAAATGCTTCGAGTTTCAAAAAATAATACTGACAGGTGAAACCTCTGTAGCACTGAACAATTTATAGACAGCTCACAATAATTTTCCATACAGTAACAAGGCAGTCAT